>JAOTON010000276.1:0-166000 GCA_034440635.1 Lepas anatifera
GAAATGCTCCTCTATAGTAAGAAATCAATCTCTGCCTGTGCATGACGTCATGATCTGAAAACTACTACCATATTCAATAGGCTTCAATAGCCTGACTACTCACCGTGACGTCAGCATGACGTCATGCCAACAGCTGACAACTGTGACCGGCTCCTTGGGTACATTTTGGGTACATTTCAGATAGGTTATTAATTTTTCTCTACGGAAATTTTGAGTTCCAAGACAAATGATATGTTGAGTACTGGGTTTTCCGGCATGCTTTAAAATCACGTTATAATGATGCCACATCCTCTTTAACACACGCATTGACGGGGTGGGGGGAGTTGGGGCGGGGAAATCGGAATAGGGTGAACTTATCCGATTGGAACTCATCACATAATTGGCCCACCGAGTTGTTCTATAAAACATGTTCCGGTATTTCTTATATAGATGATCTAAGGTCAGGTATGAGCCATGACCTCTCCATTGGAAATACATGGAAAAAATTGTTTTAACGGAATAGGTTAGGAACGGATGGTGATAGAGCGTTTATTTTAACTGCATTATATTTGCCCTGTCTTTGCGGTTCTAATGATATGCATTACATCTGATTAGACTTTGACCTGACCTCAGGTCAGGTCACATCCTTGATTTGACCTAGCAAGGTCATATTATATATATATATATATATATATATGCATTGTTCATTAAATACAATTGCTTGTTTAGCCGCAGAAAGTTTTTTAGATTTAGATTCAATAATACGAATAAGTTTAATGTTATTTTCGGTATGTTTGTGCAAAGTCGTAGCAAAGGAAATAAAATAGGTTTAAGTTTCACATAGTAATATTTCACCAAGCTTATGGCATAATCACACACAAACTCGACGCTCTTTAAAAGCATTAATCAGTTTGAATTTTTGAATCCTAACATGAAAGCGCACAGCATATTGACAAATGATCCTTCACCACAAAAATACCAAGGGAACACCTTAATCACGTCTAACACATCACGTATCACAAATAACAGGAATACAACACGCTTACAATGCTTCATAAATATTCACCGAATATTCCTATCATATAGGGGAAGGTGTGTCAGTTGTTTGGTGTGGATGTTGATGATGGGTGACGTGTCTCGGATGTACAGTGTTTCTAGTGTCGTGAGTCTGCGATGATCGGTGCACTGTGCTAGGACTGTGGTGTTTTCTGTCAATATGTTTCGTGTGACATCTGTATTGTGGTACTCCTGCACAGAGCTGCAAAAATCTCAAATCTGTCGGGCACTTTCGAAAAAACCTCCAAATCTGTCGGGTGGTTAGGATAGGACTATTAAAATTGTCTAAAACCCATTCAATTGGTAAAATGTTCCTTCTCATTTTCCACATTCTTAATAGAAAATACTAAAATTAGCATAAAAAACTTCTAGTCTGGCACCAATGGATATCACTAGGCGTCAGATGTCACTAGGCGTCAATCCAAGCGTCAGATGGTCCTCTCCTCAGGCTTATATCCCGGCACGAGCAGCGGTGACCAGACCCAGCCGCCGTCTATCCGGCTTCCTGGACAGCGGCGCCTTGGCCGGGCTTTATCGGCGGCATGAGAACTAGCGTTATGGGTGACTTCCGTCTGGGGGTGTTTGTGCTACAAACGAATACTGAGCGATTAAATGAAAGGAAACGAAAACACGAAATCTCACCTCGTTTCAGAGCGATGCCTGATGATTTAGCAGGCACGCTGTTACCATATCAGCATGATGAAAGCTAGCGCCAACCTTCTCTAGGGTAGGCCAAACAAGGAACAATAAGCCTTTCCACCGGTTAAATAACATATACAGCGATTTTAGCGTGTGCTGTGATAGTTCAGGGCCATTCCGGTCACGACTAAACGAAGGCCAGCAATTTAACTAAATAGCCCACTCTAAATGGACAGAACACTACCGACTCTCGGTGAAGTGAGCACTAGCATTTGCATCAATTCTCTGGTAGTGTTTGTGCTGTGAATATGAAGCAATTACAATACTGAGCAATTACTTACTGAGCTAGCTTACTTAGCAATTACAATACTGAGCAAAAACGAATACTGAGCAGTTACATGAAAGGAGACGAAGACACAATATCTCACCTTGTTATGGATATTTGGATATTTGGATATGGATATATTTGGATTATGGATATTTGGATATATATGGATTTTGCTCTGATGGCCAGACAAACAAGATTGGAGGGGTACTTTTTTGATATTCGAAAAAGTGTTTTTTAAGGATCATGGCTACTTGTAGTTGAATGCAAACATGTCATATTAGCTTTCCATGACTTTTAAATGCATGTTTACATGAATAATCCTAAATTTTGAAGCTGTTGGCTATTTCAAAGTTTTTCATGCATTGCCATGCTCATTTCCATGAGGGTAGGTGGTTTAGGATCCGAAGTTAATGAGGCTAATAAATAACCTTAAGTCAGTTACATAGTAAATGTCATATAAATATCATGTTTCCAAGGAAGTTAAGAGTAAAAGGAATGAGTAAAGGTTGCACTAGGCTGTGTTTTTGTTATATCTTTGCCCCCTTTGCATAGATCATAGGCATATTTAGGTAAGTCAATAAAATGAAATGGGAGAAATAGTTTGGTACTTAAAACTCAATTAAATGTGGAAACGTGAAGAGTTTTGTTTCTTTGGCATCTAAAAATCCACTGATGAAGGTATGCAACTTTTGTGGTTAATTCTGGACAAACAGGCATTGGATTTAAAAGACAGAAGGGAAAATCAAATGTCTTAGTCTAATTTGACTAGCTTGCTGGTAAAATTCATTTTTCCCTTATTAATATCATTTAAAATTATTGATCAACAGTGAGCATAACATACTGTATGGAAATAAGTGAATATTGATTATAATCAATATTCATAGGGTTGGGAGTATTGACAAGGATCTGCTTCCTTTACGTTCCTCACCCTGTCATGTGACAAAAATTAAAAAAATGTAAACTGCCGAAATTACAACGAACGCCACATCACTTACTTGTTTGTTTTCTCCCCACACTGTTCTGATCTACCCGCTGTTTGATCCATGCTTCAAAACGACCTCCTTGGCCAAAACCACTGTTCCTGAACTTGCAGGGCAGCCCAGAATGCTTGATTCGCTGATGCTCCTTAAAAAAACGTTTTTCGCCAAAATACCCACATCCCTCAAATCCACATTTAAGCTTGACACGGGACGGTGGAAGGGGCTTCAGCTTAATCGGAGCCATTTATCAGCCCTTCAACTATGGACGATGAAATCCAAGCTCAACCAGTTTACTCAAGATGTATACCAAAGTAATGCAAGAGAAAAATAATCAAAAACACAACCCTTGCAACGTATTGCCTCCACCACACCACGGGATTTTGCGGGATTCTAGGGCCTTGGCCTCCACAACATCCACAACGCAACACACCAAACCGCAGGGCTGCTTTTCAAACCAAAGATACTTTTTACACCGGCTTTGCCGCAAGGGCGCTGTTCAAACAGCGCCCTTGCGGCAGCGTTGAGCGTACTTCCAAACAAAGGAAACGAAGGAAAAAAACTGTTTTGCCTGTCGAAAGGCCTTTACGGCGGCCTGTCGGGCCAAGCTGTCGCGTTAGCCTGGTCCAAGAATGTTAAGTTGGAAAATGTTTTGCTCCACAAGCCTGCCCCTGTTACACTAGCCCTAAAGACCATTCACACCAAATCTTAGACAAATGTGATGAATTTTAGGGGTCGCTCACAAAGTCATCTTTGGGAGAAGGGAATGAACTATTCACAGTATGTTGATATGTGTATTCTTCCAAAAGACATGTACATACATACGTACAGACATGTACATACATATTTCATGAAAATTATTTGAATTCATCAAGAACTTAACGATTTAAACATCCACGCTGTCTCAGTGAAAAAGCAAAAAGATCACGGCCCGAACCTATCTAACAATGTTAGGAAGCTTGCTGCTTTCATCGGTCACTCTTCGCCAAAATAGGGCTACTACGACAATAAAGGTATCGCTACCATAGTAAACAATGCCATCAATCCATAGGTACCATTATTTCAACGCACTTTCAAGAATAGTTCAAGTGTGAGCACTCAAACTATCGTTCACCAGTTCAGCAGCTAACTGATTTCATTAGTCCGCCCTTGACTGGGAATGGGAGACGACGACGGTGATCAGCTACGATACGCAGAATGTACTGTTTCTGCTCTTTGTCCTTCGTCAGTGACGCGTTGTAGGACTCGACAAGCGAAACAGCCCTCTCAGCTGCGTCGTTTACGACGTTCAAGGACTTGGCGGACTTCTTCATCTCCTGGAAGGTTTGGTTCTTCTCCCACGTGTCGGGAGCATCCTTCAAAAAAGGATGACTTTGCTTTCTCCGTCCCGTGCTCAGTGATGGCGCTGAACAACTTCAAAGTCCTCTTGGTAACAAACTCGTCAAGCCCAATGCCAGTCTCGGGAACCTCTTTCAGGCGACGGGGGCAGCCTGACTTTTCCCCTCGTTCCAGGTTGGCTACCATCTTGCCCTTTGTCACGACGTCCACCTTCTCGTCAAAGAAAGCCAGTCCCACCAGATGTTCTGCCAGATACCACATATGACGAGTGAAGGCTGTGATGGCTGCCGCGGCGACCGGCTTGTTGGGGTACTCTTGAAGGGCTTGGAGGAAGCTCAAGTCGTTTCGGGGGCCTGTACGCCTCTTGGAGCCTCGTTCCAGAACCGGACGTAGATGAGAGCTACGAAGAGCGATAGTGACTTCACGGCACGTGCCTCCTTGGCAGTAAGGCGGAACTGTTTCCGGAACAGGAAGATCTTCAGGACATACAGTCCCTTCCCCATCCACCGTGCGTGATGTGTTGGGCCTGGGGGCCGAAACTTGGTCTTGTGGCCTTCTCCATTCAGGAGGAGTAGGCTCAGGCTGAGGAGCTCTGCGTAGTCTGCTCGCACTTGCTGCTCTTTCATGGCCTGCTGGAGGTAGTGAATCATGTCGGTGCGCAGTTCTTCCAGTTGTCCGTTTTCAAACATCTCGCCGGGAGCCGCACTGTATACATCTTTATTGATGGTAGGCCACTCTGCTTTGAATCTCTTGAAGATAGCAGTTTCAGGTCCCTCTGTAGACCCAAAGACTTCCCGGAAGACACTTGAGAGGCTGATCTCGTAGATATGGTGACGACAGGCTATCCAAACGAGCTCTCTCCCCAGTCCCTCTTCGATCAGCGTGCAGGCTCCGCGATGAAGTCCCGTGTTCGAGGCAGTAGTGTCAAACACCAATCCTTGAATATTAGGTCGGAGTGACCAGTCATCAAGAGCTGTCATGCATGCGGCTGCTTGAGCCTTGCCCGTTCCTCTTTCTACCTTTGGCGCAGCTAACAGCTTTTCAAGGTCACCTGAACCAGTCACTAGTATGGCCACCCGGTCGACAGCTCCCCCATCGCCGGTGTAATCTGGTAGAATCTTGCTATCCCAGTGTAGGAGCAGTGGACCTTTAGGAGTGAACTCCTCCTGATCACGAGTGGCCGCTTGAAACCGTGTCTGACGCCGAGATCGCCGAATGGAACTTCTGGAGAGGGTTAGATTTGAGACATCGTGTCCAAGCGCCTGTGCCACGGTACCAGCTACGAACACGGCTCCGCGGTCTGAAACTTTTGCTCTATCGAGAGCTGACACGATGGCAGGAGATGCGAATATATTCCTGTGTGGTGTGGGAGGAGGCGGTGACGTATTCGAGCAGCTGGGGATGGGTGAAAAGTCTTCATCAGTCTCGGTCTCAGGATCGGAGGAGGACATGGAGGATAGCTGAGCCGCTGACTCCGAAAATGAAGTTGCTTCTGCCCTTGCCTTTGTCCTTCTCACATTCTCTTGCTCGTCCCGAAGTCGCTTTCTATGCTCCCTTCCCGCAGTCACGAGGTCGAGGCCAGACATACTACATGCCATGACATCCTCACGCTGCATTGCATAGAAAGCGCGATCCTCTTCATTGGTTATCTGTGCCATGGCGTCACTTGCCCCAACGTCCAAGAGCTCGTTGAAGGAGTCATGGAAAATCTTAGCCTGCGTTTGACTGGACCCGACTCTCTTTCGATTCTTTTTCAATGTTTGGTACTGGTCCATCAACTTCTCCAATTTCCGCATGCATGAATCCAAACGCTGTGTAGGAATTCTTGCCCTTTTCCAGATATCACAGCAGGCCTCACATGTTCTCTGAAAGCTCTCCTTGAAAGGAAGTTGTTGCTTTAGATGGTGGAATTGCACCATGCGAAGCATGTCGCCTCGAGTTGGAAGCCTAGCGGTTGAGAATGACTTCAACATACTTTCTATTAACCACCATTCTGGTGAACTTCGTGTTTTTCGTGCTGAAGACTTCATCTGCGAAAGAATAACACAAATATTACATTTTGAGTGACCTCTAAAAATGCATGAAATCGTCCCAAATTTTATACACAGAACACGTACACATAGTGTAACAAGGGCAACATTGTGGAGCACACTTTCAAAAAACTTTCAAAATTTCCATATATGTTTGGACCAGGCTACTGTCGCGTGCTATGGAATACAAATCGGGCCCGACAGGCCGGTGAAGGAATTTTTCCAGCAGAGGATTTTCTGGGTGACGTTTAAAAGGCCCTCTGTACATAAGGCCCTCTATTCAAAGGTCCCTCGATTCATAAGTCCCTCGATTTTCCAACGGTTCTTGCCGCACACTGGCTTGATATGGGAGAGGTGCAAATTCATGAAAAACTTGTTGAGTGAAAGAGGTGACGATTCTAATATTGAGTTTTTTTAGAACAAAAAACATTTTCTGTTTCCTTTCAAGATTTTTTTCTCACAGATTGTAAGATCTGTCGCAGGACCATACCGTGCCCTAAAATCTGTCGGGCACTTTATGACCCGAGAGCCCGACTTTTTGCAGCTCTGCTCCTGCATGTGTCGTTTAGGTGATCCTTCCTGTAGGTGCATGGTGAGTAGGGTGCATCAAACGCCCCATGATTTTCATTTTTGGATAAATTAGCTTAGCGGCCCGTCACATTTTGTTGTTTCAGACATGAAAACCTCAAATCCCAATTTTTGGGAAAATCTATATGGGGCTAGGGGTGCCACCTAGCGGTCAAAGTTTCAAATTTTTGCAATTTTTAATATTAATTGGATCTCCCGTGGAAATTGTATTATCATAAAATAGGACCCAGCAGTGGTCAAATACTGTTTTCCAAGCTCCAAATTACCTGTGAAGTCACTTTCACGCATTTTGGACGCCAGCTAGGGGTGCCACCTGACGGTAGAAGTTTGCAACGTTTTGCGTTTTGGTGAGTTTTTATCAAAAATAATTGTTGAACCATCCTGGATTAGAACTTTGTTGTAATTATGAACTACTCCTGTAGGTCAAAGTATCTGGTAAAGGCATTTACAACTTTTGGCAATGAGTGACATCTGGTGGCCGAAATTAATTTCTAAGTTTTTAGGAAATTAATGACTATGACAAAAATGAGTAAGAAGTTTTGGTTGAGTTCCAACGATAATTTGTGTTGCAAATTCCTCTCAAGTGTCAGATATCACCTTCAAAATTTCCGGACCAATATTTATTCTTCCTTTTCCGTTTTTTTCATCAAATCATCCATTTTCTTCCATACCGTTTCATGGTTTTTGGTAGTTCTCACACGACCTCCTCTTATTTTAGAAATTCACCGGAGCACAGTGGGCGGCTAAGTTGGGATATTTCGGGAAAGAACCCAATCGTTCAGCGATTTGAGGTATTATTCCTATTACAATACAAGGCCAGTTATACAATGCTGAGACCAAAACATCTTGATTCATCAATATATAAAATGCTTGAAGGTTCCAGCGTAAGTACCTTGCATGAAAAGCACCGTTGTGGGAGCTAAGCTCATGTACGATGATTAACGCCAAGAGCCGATGTTTCCAAATTAACGCGAAATGTCTTAGACTATTGTAATCATGTTACTTTAGGTTATTGCTTATGTTATTATTGTAATTAACTTACACCGATCTTTCGATTACAAATATGAGATTTGTAAGAGACATTCATAGCACAGCTCACGGCCTGTTTGATTGATTTTTGGGGCTTATCGATGCACCAACTGCAGGGTCATACGGCGTCGCCTGCTCTTACCCTTTTGGAGAGGTTTCTGGGGAGCCAGCTTGCTCCTCGTTCAAGTAAGTCACCGGGCCTTGAACCCGGGTCGGCTGCGTGGAAGCCAACTGCGCTAACCACTCCACTGCCGCGCTCACAACTCATGGCCTCGACAAGACGTCATGTTCAGTTGCGCTAGTTTTGACCACTGATAGTCACACTTGACTGTTTCTATTTCTACTATTCACACAACCCCACTTTCTTGAGCACACAGATTACTCGTGTTTCGGTTTCCTTGAGCGTAGATCAGGTTGCCTTTTCGTTTTTTCCCAACCGCTTGCAGAATGTTCTGCAAGTGTCGCTTAGACTACGCTGTCATTTGAAAGTCCGTGGCCATCTTTCCTCCCTTTACGGCGGTATCATTGGGAACATGTATGGCCCTGGGCTTTACCCTTGCTGCCTGGTAGGTAGATGAGTCAGGCCCGTCACTGACATCCAGCTCTAGGAACCCGGTGTCTAGCTTCAGGAGTCTGAATTTAGACCACGATTCAGGTTCAGCCAGGTCTACCAACTTATTCTCTGCTCACTCTCTGCGAACTCTGGGGCCGGGGTGGCCTGGTGGCTTTGTTGCCAGTCTTCGGATCGGATAGCATGATTAACGTGGGTTCAATTCCCACGGCGGGAAACCGCCTTCCGTGTCCGATTTGACCCGGTGGAGAGGATCCTTGAATACCCACGCCAATACTCCCTGTAATTGGGCAAGTGTGCATGTTGGGAGTGGCCCTAATAAAAAATAAATAAATAAAATAAAAAACACGGTTTCCCGGACCCACTTCTTTCACAACTGAGAGGTGCCTCGGGTATGATCTTGAGCTTCACCACCAGAAAACGTTTTGCAAGCTGACTTCGCACAGGCTGAGATGTCAAGTTGCTGAAAAGAGCAAGGGAACCATCTCTAAGGTGAAGTACCGCTGATGGCTGAAAGCCAGCAGTGCACCGGTGCCAACAACTTCGTTCACCCAGTCCCCATAACAGGATAAGTGGTGATTAAGATTCAGATCATGCCATGGGGAACCCACTGCGTCCTGGCATATCATGCATTACAAGCCATAGACGGAGGTGATGAAGGTCCCGAACCGCCAAAGCTTTGACATTAGTTCCTGCGTTGGAGCTTTTTCGTCCTGAACGTTGGGAATGTGGTGCTCGGACGTGCATATCTTCATCGCATAAGGCAGTCTGCTCATCCATCTAGCTCTACGCATTGCTCGAAAATATACATCTGGATTATTTAAGCCAAGGAAAATAATTCCTAATTCTTTGAACTCCTCGTGGTCATCACAGCTTTGATTCGGACAGACAGTTGGAAGGAGCTTCTCCTTGAGTTCCATCAAGAACGGGCGACTTTCTGGTGAAGTTGAGTTTATTTGAAAGATAAACTCAACCGTCTTTCATATTTCGCTTATCTTGATAAATAATCAATTTAGAAATATTGTTCATTTTTTGACCCGTTTTCTTCAGTGTTTAATGAACGTAAGTAGGTTTTTGTTCGAATTATTGGTTAGGCAAGCAGAATTTCTCAATATCGAGTCTGTTGAAAGCACTGACGTGGACTTTTTCCCCGACTTTGTGCCTGTCCGCAGACCAGAGCAAAGCCTTGTTCAGCCGGTTTTGGATTTGGATGCAGGCGGCTGATCGATGACCTGTGTTCGACTCTGTTGTGGCAAACACCATGTTCACCACTGCGTCTGAACACTCCTGCCGTTCAAGAAGCTCAACCGTCAAATTTGATATGGGGAGCCGTATTTTCCATTCGTTGTCTTACTCTACCACGGTGTAAGCAATAATTAGTTTCCATGTCCGCTCCCCACAACTTGTTTCCGTCAATCTTCGTTCTTAGCCTTGTGTGTACGAGAAGGCATCAAATTACAGTAAAACGGTAGTTTATCACTAAAAAATTTGCTGCAAGCAGGACCAGTGTCCTCAATAAATAAAAATGGATGAACAGAAACCAATGTAAATTTTTAACTTCGGCCGCCAGGTAGTGCCATATAAAGAAATCCAAAATGCATGAAATCCGTCTCGCAAGTACCTTGAGGTCGATTCCGCAAAATCTCGTATCAGGTGGACCAAAATACACAATGATTCTGTCCCCACATTTAATGAAACAAATTGTAAAAAAACTGTCAAAATTGATTTTTTCACCGCTAGGAGGCACCACTAAAAGATGTCTAAAATCCATGAAATTGGGCAGGCATATGCTTTTAGGCCAGCGCAACAGTGTTTGGTCACAAAACAGTCCACTAATGAAATGAGACGACTTCTGCGGCCAATCCAAAGTATATCTAAAAACGGTCAAAATTGAAAAATTTGGCCGCTAGGTGGCACCCCTAGCCCCTTTCGAAATTTCAAAATATTTCATATTTGGACTCACTAGGTCCAAGGCAAAAAATTGGGCCGGGCCGCGTAGCTAATTTCAAAAGTCGGGGCGTTTGATGCACCCTAATGGTGAGTCGTCTGCTGAGAGATGTGGTAGTCATACCAATTTAACATACCTTTCGGGTTGCGCAGTCCCCGGCCTTACATTGGAACTGGTATATTACATTGGTCTGCTTGCTCTTCTTTAACACCCGCACTGGAGGGGGTCTGGCACTAACGCGCACTGGAGGGGGCCTGGTAGGCCCCCTAATATCTCGGAAACTAAGAGGGTTAGAAAAACGCCACTTGGTAGGTGGGTGGGGGCTATAGTGATCTACATGATGACAAATTTTCATTGATCTAGGTCAATATCTTCAAGGTCAAACGAGGTCTTAAAGGGCAAATATTGGCCATGCTGGGATCGATTGGTAAATGGTGTGATTATGCAGGAAAATGGCGGGAATAAGCTAAAGACGTACAAGGTTCATAGAGAAGAGGTCTCAAAGAGGCTCCTCCACAACTTTTGGGTCAAGGTCATTCAAGGTCATTGACCTTTAAGGTCACCATATGATATAATACTTATTATTTACAGTTTGACTAACACTATAGCCACTGTTTGGCGGGAAATGAGGATTTACCTTTCCCAATGACCTTTGACCTTGACCTTTGTATTGGGGTACCCTACCGATGACGTCATAGCATAATATATGTCAGACGGGGTAACGTCATTTGGCCGGACGCACAGTGGTCAGTGACCTTGAAAGTGCAGATATGACCTTGACCTGTGACCTTTGACCTTGAACTTGACTTTCATGTGAACTGACCTTGACATATAGTCCCGCTTATATGACGTTATGACGTCACCACTCGGTCTTCAATGCAAGCTAACTGGTCCAACCACGCGTTTACGGCGATCTCAAAATGCAGGTCTGACTTTGAAAGCCTCTAAGTCAAAAAATTTTCGACCGATTTTCGAAAAGTCTTCACCAATCGACGCGCTATTAAATTCTGTTAAATGTGGCCACGTTTTGTTTTTCGGCTACAAACGGTTCTCCGGCCACCTCGGAAAAACAGGTGGGGGGCCTCCGAGGCCCCCCTCCAGTGCGCGTGTTAAGATGTTGTTTTGCGTAATGAGATTGGATGTCTTAGGGTTGCTGTAATAGATGTTGATTCTGGGTTTGGTGTTGAGTCTGAGCTTGGTGTTGAGTCTGAGTTTGGTGTAACACTCTTTTCATTAATTGCGATGTGCTTGTCTTTTCATTGAGGGACGATTGATATTTTTTATGACATATATATATATATATATATATATATATATATATATATATATATATATATATCATTTGATTCGGCTTGCTGCGGGGATTCATATAGTTCAAGTTGTTTTGCTCTATCTTTACTTCTTCAGATGTAATGACCAAAAACTTCATATACATTTTATCCCTATGACGGCATGTTTTCAATTTACTGTTTTTCGCTACCTAGCGTGGTTCTCGAGATCTTAGTGGGCGGTTACCCCCACCGTCAAAGCGAAGGTGGCTCAGACCCCCGTCAATGCGCGTGTTAAAGAAAGCCAAGCGCCACTGTACCCAGCATACCCGTCACCGCCTTATTTAATACTTTGGCAAAAGTTTAAGACCAGGTCACATCAGGTCGAGTCATCAGTTCCGGCCAAGTGACGCAGCATCTTATCAAGTTAATCTTACTTGTGCTTTTTCTCCTAGAGAAATTGCAAACTACAAAAAGCATCGGAAAATAAATCGTTGTCCTGTTGAAGACGATTCCAACAATGATTTTCGAGTCTGCTTTAAGAGCCCGGTTGAATACATTCTGTACCTACTGAGCTTACTGAGGATCCAGACTCAGTTAACCAATACTATATGTAAGATGAGAGCCCAGGGAAGTTGCTCCAAAATTTGAATACTGTAGCTTAACCCTCGCCCCACCGGGGGCATCCATGGCCCTTCCTAAGGTTTTTTTCAAAATAGCCGAACAACGACGAGATGTAGGACCGCGGTTGAGGGCTCTATCTCTCACCACATCATTTTGCCACCATCTCTGAAATTTTTTACCCCGGGTCACCTAAGATCAGGTCACCAGGCGAGGTCACCCAAGGTCACCTCACTTCAACTTTTGAGCTCTATAACAGCTACGTTTCTCAGTTGATCAATTTGAAACTTCCTACACTTTATGGCCCAGCCAGGGTCTACAAGGTGTATATCCGTGATTTTTCGATTTAGTGACCTGAGTTCAGGTAAGGAGGTGACCTCTCCCATTGAAAAGCATGGAAAAAGCTGTCTTATGATCTAAAAGTCACAAAAACGATTGCAAATGCTCAGCTTGCTCAGAAAAGCATTCTTGGACACACTTTCACGGATTCCTGGGGCGATATTTTCCCTTTGACCTCTCCTAGGTCATCCAAGGTCACCAGTGTCAAAAACAGTATTTTAACAATAACTTTTGACGTAAATAAGCTAGATTGCTGAATCAAACATCATCGTGTATGTCTCGTCACTGGCTTTCATTTGATATGTGCAAGGTCACTTTCTGACCTTTCGTGACCTCACGTCAAATTAGGTCTCGAGGTGACCTCTGGAGTTCAAACCACTGGCGGGAGGTCATTACGTTCCACATAGCGGAAAAAGGTCTGGCATTTTCCTATCAAATATACTTTACGAGATCTCAATAGCTCTAATGGCATAAGAGATATGCCCAGTTTTCTTAAGCATTGCATATTTGAGCGAAAATAACATATCGTGACCTATCTTGGCCTCCGGAGTTCAAACCATTGACCTGAGAGCCTAAACATGCCAAGTAATTTCCTACTGAATTAACGAGAGCTTTCTAATGCACTTTGCAGATTTGCGCTAACCCCTATATTTTCGGAGTTAGAGGGGGGCCATTGATGCCCCCGGTGGGGCGAAGGTGGCGCCCGACTCCCGGTGGGGCGCGGGTTAAAAATCAACGATGGTATAATAAGCTGTGCCTTACGAAGTGAACTTTAGTTTTAATATACTATTGTTAGTATGGCTGAACAAAGACAGATGTAAAACCTAAAGAAGCGGCTTAGATTAATGAAGACACTCTGTAGAAACCTTCAGATTAATGAAGGGACCCTGTAGAATGCCTCTGATTAATGAAGTGACTCTGCAGAAACCCGCAGATTCCAAAAGAAGCCATGGTATAGTCAATTCGAAGTATGAAGACAAAAGTCAAAATTGTTTACGAAGTAATGTAACACTCTTTTCTTAGTCTCAAATGGGGTCAAGCGTACAGTCAACCAAGAAAGGGTCTCTTCATACGATGTCTTCCAAAAGCGAGTGAGCACTGAATCTAATTTGTGTTACTGGTCTCTGGAGGCTGAAATGCGAAACCATTTTCTTTCAAATTCTGTGAGCGGCGGACAAGAAACGTCTAGTTTTCCGCAGTGGTGAGCTAAAGAGAGGGCCACTGCTTGGAACAAAAAAAGACATGGACCATTCAACAGAGCAAGTTTATATCTCTACGTCATAAAGCTGGCTGACACCACTACCAGTTTCAGTCAATGGCAGTTTCTGAGCAGTTGTTGCATATTCATCAGGCTTATAAATGCGTCTTGTTTCTCGTAGACGTACTGGGGATGGCATGGTTTACTAGCAGGACCTCTGGTCAACTACAGGTCACGGGTTCAAGTTCCGGCGGGTCCACTGAATACCAGTCATCAGACCCGTAAAATTCCTTCCAAGAGGACCATAAAGGGCAGCGTCGTGTGACTTTAACAGTTAATAGGTCATTTATCCAAACAATCATTCTTATTATCTATTGATGGACTCCCATGGAACAAGGAATAATGATTTCAGGTAGCCACATCACTTGCTCTTAGTGCTCGTAACACTTCTCCGACGCATTGCATTTTTCAGTGGAGTGTGATTAGTACTGAAAAACATAAATCAACTCATGTTTTTGACTGGACTAAAAAATAAAAAGGGAATACAACGTGTTGAATCTGAAATTTATTTGTTGCAGGGCACAGGATAGAGCCTTTCCCGCCAGTATCCAAGTAAAAGCGGAGTAAGCGTCTATATTAAAGGAGAGCATTAACACGCGTAAATTATTTCAGCCAATACTAAATTTTCTCGTTATATGCTAAGAATCTACACTTTGGGCATATACGATATAATCACCTCCCTTCCTTACACCCTCCACTCACCATGCCAGGGCGCTACAGTCAAGCAGACTCCCCTCAATAGTTAGCACCCAGTCGGCGAAGGTTACGGAATCCGGTCAGCGTCCAGTCAGCGGCTCCCAATCAGCGCCCAGAATACCAGCTGCCTCGGGGGTGTATGCTCAACCAGAGCCCAGGCCCCGCAAATAAACACCATGTGCTGAGCTTTCACAGTTTGGTAGTGTTGCCAGCTCTGTTGACATTATTGTCATTCGATTCTTAATATTTCGGCATCAATATACTGCTCGTTGGGTAGACCTGAGGGGGAGGGTTGAGCCATCTCCTCTCTTAGTTGTCCGTGAATGGTGCAAAAAAGCGCAGGAAACGTAGCTTGCAGTACCCTATTTCTGATTATTCTGCTGCACCTTAATTCATTTTTCAGCCATGTCGTCAGGATAAAAAGATATTCAGTCATGTGACCAAACCTCAAAATCCGGAATCAAGAGCTTGAAGAGGAACCAAAGAAGTATCTACCAACCGATAGTTTCAAGCTTTCAACAAATGATGAGATCATTAGGGTCTAAAAATATGTTAGCCTGTAATATTTACATAGTATTGGCCCCAAGTTTGGTAAAGTGTTTGGCCAATTCATTATATCTATATGGGGAAGACAGAAAGGGCTCCTTTTCCGTACATGCACACCAGATCATGCTGGCAGTCCTCATGCCATACACTCTTGGGATGTTTCTGATTATCAAACTAAACCTTTGAACAATTGTACCCCCCGAGAGGTCATCCGAGGTCACCTGAGAACGCTGCGATTATTTTTCCGATCGCTGTACTGAACTGGGTATGAATTGAACTTAACTGAACAATGTAACCTTTTCATTAATTGCGATGTGCTTGTCTTTTCATTGAGGAACGATTAATATTTTTTATAACCATATATATAAGTGCTTCAATAATTCCCTATATTCCAAAGTTAAAAGCGACAGCTATCGGTGCTAGACACTTAGCTGGCGACAGGTTTGAGGCTTTTCCTCTCCTAGTGTTTCGGCACCCTCTCAGCCGGGCTAGATGTGAAACGGAAACCTGTCTCCGCCGTGGGGATTGAACCCACACTAAACCATGCTGTCCCAATCTGGTGGGGCAGGGAATGAGGCCACCATGCCACCCGGTCTCCGTGTATTGATCTACTGATGCGAGCGACTTTAGAATACCCATAAATGATGGGCGGTTATTTATAAAATGATACAATGCGGAGGCAATGATGGCGGAAGCCGAGCGAGAATAAAGAAATACAAGCAATTACGGATATTTCTATCTGCGCGGTTTCCGCGTAATCATTGGTGGCTATTTCTCCACAAGTCAGCTCTCCCATTAGCTAGTCATTGGGTATGTGTGTGATTGTGAACTTGGCAACTTTGCCGCAGTGCCAGTCTCAAGGCAGTCTCATTCGTGTAAGACTCAGCAGGTGTTCTGCGGCGCAGCCTATAACCAAGGAATGTACTGCGGGTTAGCATACCCACCAAGGAGAATGGTGCCGCGCGACAGCGGTCTCGCGTTCCCTGGCATTACTTAGCAGAGTACCGCGGTATTCTCAGATTTCTCAGAACAATTGCCATGGATGTTGCACCCAGTTAGAGGAGACGCCATGGTTTCCAGGACCTTTCCCAACGGACCCCAGCCGACAGGCCGGGCTACACGGAAGAGAGATCACATGCTACCTGCTCTGAAGACATGTGCGGTAATAGGTTCACATTCCGACATTTCCTAACAGAATACCAGCACAGCCAATTTTACATAAAAATTTACCGATAAGCCACGAGAGAGGGGAGAGAGAGAGAGAGAGAGAGAGAGAGAGAGAGAGAGAGAGAGAGAGAGAGAGAGAGAGAGAGATGGTGACCGACCCATCCTATGGGCGTTTTTTAGTGCTCAAGACCGTATCACGTTTCCTAAAAACTCTGGATACCGTCCATTCACATTTATGGTCGGCGGCACTCCAGCAGCTAAACGCTATACCATAAAGCAGACCCATGAACCCTTTACCACCTGGAAGGGGGGTAGGAGTCCGCTTGAATCCCTATCGGTTTTTGCAAAGTATTCCAGGCCTATTTAAACAAAGGAAGGGTCGCTTTCGATACCTGTTAGGTGACCAATTTGACAATTTATGACGAAAAATTGACATCAGACCAGGTAAGCTCACAGAATTGTGATATCATTTTTAAGCTAATGTACGGATACTTTGTTCTTCTAATTAAAGGTAGACCAAAACTGGGTGTAACTCGACTCCTAGAGGAGCCAGGGCAAGTCTCTTTAGCCAGAAGCACGCAGGAAGAACTCAGGGTTAATATCTTGTTATATGCACAAGCTGACGAGCTTAAACTTTTTACAATGACTTACAGCGTCTCAGTAGATGGCTCAATTTACTCGGCATAACATCGTGGTTTATCCCTGGGTACACAAGCTACATCCTAAGGTTGTCAACTGACGCAGGCATTCAATGCTGTTCATGGATAGACATGCAGGAACGAACCACCACCGATAGCTCAGGCCGCCCCGGTAGCTCAATTGGTAGAGCGTTGGGCTCCGGCCCGCTGCTCAGGATCATGCAGGGGCAGCACATGTGCAGGCTTGGGACTGATTCCCCTGAGACGCTCCAGCACTCAATATTTAACCGACGTAGTTCGGCTGGCAACTGACTGGTCAGGGAGTGACCTAAGCGGGGCAGCCGTCCCTATACTTTGTAAGATATGGAGCTTTGGCTTCTAAATTAACCCTTCACCGCAGGAGCTGGTCGTTCGGATGGCAGATTTGGGGTCTCCGTGCAAGTCTGTTGATGAATTCTGTGGGGCTCCGACTCCAAAGCCCAAATATGCAAGAACTTGGGCAAAATTTATAAATAATAAAAAGTATGTTTGAAAACATCAACCTCATGTTCGTGAGCTTTTCGATTTTTAAGCTAAAGGAGGAACATATCTGATAAAGCTCCATAATATTCACGATCTCTTAGAATCGGAAAGCCTCAAAACAATGCGCGGGAACAGATAAAATTACGCGGCAATTCCAAGAAGAAGAAAAAATATAAGAGTGAGAAAAGTGCTAGGTACTCATGCAGGGGCGTAGCCAAGATTCCGCTCAGGGGGGGGGGGCGCCCCGAAAAGGGTCCATGCGACAGCACCAAAAGGGCCCTGATGGGTAAAAAGGACCCTGCTTGTTACAGAATAGAGTGCTGAATAGGGCTTAAGAGGCCCTGTCTGGTATTAAATTTCAAACTCGGCCACAGAGCATAGTGCGGGCGAGTCACGCTTCGCGTGGCCCGTGTCCTCAGGGGGGAGGGGGGCTGTCCCTGCCCCCCCCTTGGCTACGCCCATGTACTCATGTCAAATTGGGCAAACATACTGAATTATATGGGCGTGTTTACACATAAATGTGAGACCAAATGGTGCCAACTATTGATGAAAATAAATAAAAATGAATGCATTTCGATTCTTTACTTTTATGGGTTTTTACTTTCCAAAGCCCTTGATACTGCCACAGTTATGTGGAGTCTATGGAGGATAATATTCTAATTTATGTTAGCTATAACCTAAAAAATCAGAGTATCTACCACACATTGATTTTGTAATACTTTGGCAATACTTTGCCTATGATCAAAATGGTGACGTATGTACGTACCCAGGTACTCGGATCTGTCCTTTAAAGATTTTGGCTCTCAATCCCCTCCCAGTTTCTCTAAATTATCCATATACAATCCTCCCTTAGTTCGCCGTAACCCTCTGGCTCCTTTTTTCACGATTTCCCGTTTCACTCAATTGAAGATAGATTTCACAGCAAGCAAAAATAAGGCCTTGCCAAAAATTTCTTCGTATTTTTGTTTAAAATTACTCTTGTCACTAGTGCACACTGTTCGACAACGGTTTAAGAGGTTCATGCGAATATGAATAATTAATAAAAAACCATCAAAACAATCAAGATATTTCCAAAACATTGCTTAATCTAAATCATAATGTACCCCTTAATATAAAAAGTGATATAATCTACTTAAAATAGGTAATTTCATTTCTAACCAGGCATAATTCACGCTGGAGTTCATATCCACACGGATTTTGCGTGAATGCCGCCGCTCTTTATGGAGCATGGTACTGGGCACGGCGTAGCTTTGCAGATGAGTGTGGTGTAAAAGTGTCACATTTCCGCACGCTTTATGACCCGGGCCCTGAATGAAGAATGGAGAGGGCAAGAGGCAAATCAGAGATCGAGCACATACTGTTGGTTTGTGGCTATGTTTATAAGAGATAACCTACACCGCATGCATGGATATATAAGACATCTAGTTGTCTCTACAGTAAGGGTTCCTCTCAACAATGGCACCGGAGGGGCGTGGGACAGCCGTCGATCCATCATGGTGGCGGGATTGTCTCCGCTGCTGCTGGCTGGCCATCGGACTCGACTGGTGGACTCGGCCTGGTCCGCGCCGGACCGGAATTGGAGCCGACACCCTGACACACGGAGGCTGACGTTCCGGTCGATGGGAGCAGCACTCTAGCACAGTACGTGAATCTGCGAGCCAACGCCGAGATCGACATGGGGGACAATCTCACTCAACGTTCCCCGAATACAGCTTACAGACAACAGTAAAGTGATTCAATGAGGATTTCTATTTGATTACAGTCCGACGTTGGTCAGAACCCTATTCAATGATAATCCGGTGATTGAAGAAGTGGCAGAAACACTTCCGTCCATTTTCATATTTCGAATTTGTCTCTTCACAAAAACAAACACAAACAACGTAAAATATATTCCATGGTGGGCAATAAGTCATTGTTGCATTAATTCTAAATCAAAATGAATTTTTGGGAAAATAGTTTCAAATAGATCTACTAAAAATAGAGGAAACAGAAGTAATGGTATCAATACGAGACATAAAACACAGCCAAAGCCGGGAGAATTGCACTCGAGTGGCAAACTGGCGGCGCTTCAATCATTCAACGTTTGATAAAAAGAAAGATTCGACTGCAAGGCAGCTGTTTCATGTTTTAAAACGTTCTACTCGAATTGTTCTGCCCCACTTTCAGCGTCTTGTTTTAATTGTCTTAAGGCCTAATGACCCCCAGGCATTGAGCAGGGTTCCTTAGATTCATAGAAATGTGTCCCGTCCACTCGCAAAATTCCTTAGCTGAAGAAAGCGGTTGGAAAGCTCTTAAGCCTCTTATAATTAAACATCACCACACTGAGCTTCTCATTTGTCACAAAACGCCCTTATTGCTCAATAGAGACACGAGTGTCATCCAGCTGGATTTCCGTCGGGAGATCTCCATTCATCATAGCGTTCACCTCCGGCGCACTCACAGTGTGAGATGGTGGAACTGGGTAGCAGGAGCCGGTGGTTCAGTCAGTACCCACCCGCTCTTGGGGGGAGGGTAGGAGAAGGAGGGATCCACTCGCGAGGGTGGGCCAGATAGGAGGGGAGTGTCGCCGCAAATAGCAGCAGTATTCGGCGCTCGCGGAAGAGGCACGCCTCCACGCGTGGGTATGCGAGACAGGTGCAGCAGCCGTGCTGGAACGCCGCGCCAATACAGTCTGCTACGGCTCATGTTGCCACATGCCGCAGCCGGCCGTAAACAAGGCAGCGCCGCCGCTGCCGGCCCTGGCGCGCTCCACAACGGAGAGGCGCGCTCTACAGCCAGACAGCGCACTCCACAGCCAGGCGGCGCGCTCCACAGCCAGGCGGCGCGCTCCACAGCCAGGCGGCGCGCTCCACAGCAAGGTGGTGTTCTCCACAGCCAGGCGGCACGCTCCAAAGCAAGACGGCGCGCTCCACAGTAAGGCGGCGCGCTCTACAGCCAGGCGGCGCGCTCCACAGTATGGCGGCACTCAGGTACGGGATTAACTTACAAAAGCAGCAGTTAGTATTCATGCTATTGAGATTATGCCTCGTCCTGTCTGTTTTTTTTATAAATTTTGTTCAAGTTGTTCCTGGTAAGGCTGCTGGAGTCGGAGTCTCACTAAAGTCATCAAGGGACTTGTCACGGAGACCCCGACCCCACCACCCGAACAAGCAGCTCCCTCAATGTGAGGGTTAATTTGGAAGCCAAAGTTTAACGTCCCACAAAGCACAGGGACTTTGTTTCAACTCGCTTACAAAAGTTGTACAAATTTACACAAGTACAAGACTTGTTTCAACTCGATTACATAAAGGCAGCACCAAGCTTTTGAGCTACATGACCATTGCAGGAACGTTCTCTTTTAGCCGTCAACTCGTGTAGGCTGGGCATTATCCGAACCGGAGCGAAAAATGGTTGCAGCATTTCCGATCATCCTTCATTTCCATTCCAAGCATTCCAAACAAATTTTTGCACACTCGCTTGCCGATTTTGCAAGATAATCGATATCTAGAATAAACGTAAATTCCATCCGATTCCATTTTTATCTAAAAAAAACCAACTCCATCAGAAGCAATCGACTTTCAATCATCCAATATCAGCGGGTGGACTGGTGCCTTCGCTGATTGATAAACGTCGCCAGACAACCATTCCAGGGTCTCATATTGCAGGCTGCACCAACTGTACCTCGTGAGACCTTTCAGCAGGGGTGCATTTTCCAGGAACAGGGGTGCCTCGGATTTACTTCTGGAATCACGCACCAGGCCTTCACAGTGCAATGTTTTTTTCAGATGTAAAAACCGTGTTTCTTTACAGCACACGTACTGAAATAAATCGCGTTCGTTTGCGGTGACGTAATCAGAGGCTCTTTGCGTGGTCATGCTACACGCCCGAGCGTTTTACTGTGCTGGCTCCAGCGATGGTGGCGTGAAAAGTGTGAAAAGCGTTATAATAACATGTTATTTGAGCAAATATGCAAAATCCTGAGTTTTCCGGGACAGTTGCCCGATGTGCCCCCTGGATTCGCCAGTGGTTGTAGGTAATCTGATAGTACAACTGCTGAGTATTTGCCTATTTATATCAATATATCAAACAGAAATTACCACTCACTAAATTAAATTATCCTCAAAAATCAATTTACATATAAAACTCAGCCATTTTTGAAATATTAAAAATATATTTTATCATTTTGTATCACCAAGGCCGAAACGTGGCGCACAAACGCACATTGTATGGAGTACACATGCATTAGTTGGGATCTAATCAATCATTTTTCCTTCACAAGCCAGGAAGGCGTTGATGTCAGACGGAGAGAACTAGTAAGCCAACTCAGGGCCTGATCATCGCTATAGAACAATTGTGTCGGTATATTAGGGAGAGACGGGAGAGTAGCATGCAACGGTGGTGCCAACAGAACCCGCCCCATGACATTAAAAGTCGGGAGACTGTATCCTTACCAGCGGTGTATGCACGGAGAGAGAGAGAGAGAGAGAGAGAGAGAGAGAGAGAGAGAGAGAGAGAGAGAGAGAGAGAGAGAGAGAGAGAGAGAGAGTGAGAGTGAGAGGGGAGAGAGAGAGAGGGAGAGAAAGGGGGAGGGGGGGGGGAGAGAGGGAGAGAGGGATATATATATATATATATATATATAATTTTTCGAATGAGATAAAGCTTTAGATTATCTGAGAACGATTTTCTGGCTTGAATTTTTTATGCGTCATCAAGGCATCACCATGTCTCGCTTTATTATAGGTAAGTAAGTACTAATGTAATCATTTGAGCAGAGTATATCGGTATGAAAACAATGATTTAAACCTGTTCCTTCCTATAAGTGTTCTGCCAAAGAAAGCTTCCTCGAAAGTTATGTAAGTTATCCGATTCTAGCCTGTAAAGCTCATTGCAAATTATCAAGATGAGAAATTACGGCCTATTTCAAGAACTTTGTGATTGGAGTGTACTTTCAAAGGGACTCACTCGTGCTTATTGATCCAAGCAAGAGTGAGTGCTCGTGCTTGGATCCAAAGACATAGGCGGATCCAGGATTCCGGTGAGGGGCACATGGTTAGCAACCCGGGCGCCATCCATACCAGGCGCACCACTTTTGGGCTGCAAAATCTGTCAGGTGGTACCAAATCCTATTGAAGGGGTGCCGATACTCGCCTCCTTGGGTAAACAGGGAGTGGAAAACGACATTTACGCGGGCGCCGTGAGCACGCAGAGGGTTAATCTGGGGTTTAAATGCCCGGTTTCCCCGCCTGGATCCGTCTATGTCCGTAGCTACATGGCCATACACGGTTCAGCGCGCGCGCGTTCCCTATTTGGCTACAAGTTGTCGCACATCCCTTTCAAACTTGTCTCAAGAACTTTGTTTATCGCCTGGTATCACCCTAGAGCTACTCGGGCCGTGGTAACTTTCCAGGCCAGGCAATGTAATCATCACTCAAGCTTATTTGTGAAGGCGCCAGCGCTCAGTGAAGCGGGCTGCTTTTGAAAGTTCAAAGTCTTCCGGCCACTTGTCTTTAACATTCTCCTGTTTGTGTTGTCTGCCTCCTATCCTAAGGTACCGACGGAAATTCGTGTTGACTCTTTGATCTGTTGAGTTAAGAATATATTGTAACAGAAAAATGTTTAACATAAAATTTCTAAAATGTAAGCTTAGTGGAAAATACAGTATTTACCCCCGTCAAAAGTAAAATAGCATAAGGGAAAAAATTACGACACTGGCAAGTCAATAGCATGTACATACATACACTAATTCTCTCATGCAGCCCACTGAACATTGGATAAATTTGGCGTGCTGAGTATATTCTGAACAGGTTTGATGCAACTCTGTGCCTGGAACTCTGGTGAGACCTTTAACATTTTGCAACAATGAGGTCAGGGTTTTTTATCCGAGTGATAAGCGGCTAGGACCTGAAGCAAGCCTTTTCTATTATTGAGGCAATCAAGCTATATTTGGGACGCCAACAGATCGATATTTGTTTGTTTATTTGTACATTGAGCATAATCAGCAACAGGTGTGCACCCAATTAAGGCTGAAGCCAAAGTCAACATCGGATGAATGAACATGAGACACGTTGAGATAATAAGACTGTAAAATTGTACAGGTTAAAAATTTAAAATGAACAGGAAAACACTGCACTTCACCTCACGGAAACATAAATCTACCGCTCTTTAAACATTTAAAGTGGATGGCTTCGTAAATTTTGGGAAGCAATATATTAAAACCATAAGGTCCCTCCTTTGTTGCACAATCTTACGCCGCAATTGAAGTTTTACTTGTTACAACATCTCTCCGTGCGATTGTCTTCAGTAGTAATTAAGCCTACCAACTCTCTCATGAATAGCGCTTACCCTGCAACAAGGCAAACCAGATGCTTAGATCTCTATCTTAATCACATCTGTGTTAGGTACACATATATCATGTCGGGGAAGGGGATTAAAACTTTAACTGGGAGATAAGTGACCAGCTATCAATTTTCACGCAGTCATGGGAGATTCATGCAATCGAGGTCAATTCATCCGCCATCTGTGCAGTGTCCAGAGCCTGAGCCTCAGCAACACATGGGTCCGATAGGGATCGTGCATCCACCACTTTACAGCTGGAAAACTGTCTTTATCATATCCACCTGGCGTGGAACAGTTGTGGAAGAGAACTAGCTCGAGATGCAACGGGAATTTCCCGCCTTTTCAGAGGTTATATTTTGGAGATTGTGTAACAAAGCTATCTTGACCCCAAACTTATCAGAATATTCCAATGCTTAGACACTGCCACAGGCCAGAAAGTTATTTCCTTTTAACGTTTGAAGACATCTAAACACCTTTTCTTACAAACGTTTCTCTGATAGAAAGCGTTGCGTAATAGAAGTCAACGAAAGATAAATTTACCGTAAAACATTATATATGATGGAAAATGAATGCAACATTTTGTATTTTTAATACACATGTTCATTCACCAAAACTAAGTGCACCATGTGGAACCATGCAATCTATCTATTTGCTCACTCAGATTTGTACCCAACGACGTTGACAAGATAGGAACTTTACTCATCTCTCGGAAGAGGACAGAGCGGTAGTTACACTCACGGAGAACAGAACGTTTAAGGAAGCACTTTGAGCAAGGCCTGTATTGCTGGGGTGGCCAAGTGTAGAATAACTCTTGAGGAGCTAAGAATCGGTGGGCATGAACGCTTGGGATCCCAGATGATGGTCGCATAAAATCATCTGTACTCCAATATTTTATAAATAGGCCAACAATTTTGTTGGTCGGCAAATGTGTCCACATCTGCCCGGAGATGTCTGCATATGCGGGGCACCATCAGATCTCAGATGTGGGCCAATGCCGATGGCAGTCGGGGACGACAGTCAGCTGGGATATCATCGATTGTTCACTCACCTCCCGGACACCCGCCGACACCCACCGCTGGCTCCATCTCTGATCAACGACGCAAAGCTCTAGTTCGTAGTGTCACCGCATCACCTGGAACATCACAGAGATGTTTCTGACCACACAGTGGAAGTGTGGTAAAAATGTTGCACACAACATAGATCATAAATGTATGCTATTCTTAGCTTCCTTTCCTAGCTATTCATTTTCAATGTCATTCGAAAAATCATATGTAAACTAAGACACGTCAAAACAGCTGGAGTCGGTTGATACCTAATTGTGAACCAGCCAGGTTGAAAAAAAGATGACGCAAAGCAATAATTTTAATGCCGATTCACTCCCAAATTGATTACAAACAATACGGGTTTTGCTGGGCCCTAGTCTCTCTAACTTTTCCTCAGCCCGTCCTGTTCTCCTTCACTGGAGACCAGTGAAGGAAATACGAAGGATTCTCTTGTTTTAGCCCTAAAGAATGGTTAGTCCAAGGTACCAACGACAATTTTTTCCCTCGTTGGACAAAAACCACTACGTCATCATCTGAAGACGGCAATGTGCCTCCCATTGTGTTCATTGTGATAAAAGGCCCTAGATATGCCTTGAATAGCATTGTGCCAGTTCAAGTGTCGAAGTGAACTCCATTGAGTAGTATTATTGTCTTCACCCTCTTAACTTTCCCGGTAACAAATAAGAAAATTATCTTGATTGAGCCCTCAGTTGCGCTGCACCTTGGGTACCCACAATCACAAGAGCAAGTGTCAGACCTATTTGGAACAGGAGAGGTAAATATTGATTGAAGCTGCTTTCAAAGAAGGTTACCTGCCACATTTCACGAGGTGCGAATACATTTTTGATAACTGCAGATGTTGCGGTCACTGAAGATATTACCAACCAAATATTGCAGAGAATTACAGCAAATTATTGATAAGCACAATGGAGGGGTCCTATGGTTTCACCACAAAATATTTTTTGCAGCTGGAGGGAGAAATGTAGGAGACAAAAAACATTACTGGCTTCGTTGGAGAGCGTTGTTGCGTGCGTCTGTATATTTTGTGACCATACATGCATTTTCTCCTGTTTCGCTAGAATCATTTAGGTACACTCTAAGTGGAATATCCCAAACTAGGATGGTACATTTTATTGTTTTGATGTGAGGTGCGTGTCATTTACTTGAGTCATATTATATATATCTATATATATATATATATATATATATATATATATATATATATATATATATATATATATATATATATATAGGTTCTAGCTTTACCTGTAAACGGATATTCATATATTGGCAATCTGGTCAAATAGATAAGCAAATCACCTCAATCGCACCCTGACAGCCGACCATCTGCATTGCCGAACACGCGACACAGTCATATTTTCATACAACGGGGATGACTTTCCAATTTAACGCGAAGGTCAAGGTTAGAGGTTCGAGGGTAACATCAATTCAACCTTTCCAAAGTCGATGACTACGGTTGTTTCGGTTATATGACATTATCCGAGTGTTGTGGCGTCATAGTTAAAGGCTGCTTAATGTTAAGCTCAATGCCGTGTGACAGGGTCTAAGCCATGGGTACTAGGGTGTTTTATTGTTCCAACATGCAATATTTCGACGCATATCGATGTTCCCCTCAAACATCACCTGCTTACAAACTTCTGTGCGAAATTTCCATGTATTTCGATGATATTTAGAGGTCGCGCACTTTTGCAGCTTTTTTATCAAATGTATTCAAATGTACACATCAGCGTAGGAGCGTCCAGAATATTGGGGAGGCCAAGGTGCATTTGGAAGTCATTTCTTTCCAGTCAACGCCATAGGGTTAACACCCGCACTGGAGGGGGGTCTGGCACTAACGCGCACTGGAGGGGAGGGGGGCCTGGTAGGCCCCCCTAAGATCTCGGAAACTAAGAGGGTTAGAAAAACGCCACTTGGTGGGTGGGTGGGGGCTGTGGTGATCTACATGATGACCAATTTTCATTGACCTAGATTAATATCTTCAAGGTCAAACAAGGTCGTAAAGGTCAAATATTGGCCATGCTGGGATCGATTGGTAAATGCTGTGATTATGCAGGAAAATGGCAGGAATAGGCTAAAGGCGGACAAGGTTCATAGAGAAGAGGTCTCAAAGAGGCTTCCTCACAACTTTTGGGTCAAGGTCATTCAAGGTCATTGACCTTTAAGGTCACCATATGGTATACTACTTATTATTTACACTTTGACTAACACGGTAGCCACTGTTTGGCGGGAAATGAGGATTGACCTTTCCCAATGACCTTTGACCATGACCTTTGACCTTGACCTTTGTATTGGGGTACCCTACCGATGACGTCATAGCATAGTATATGTCAGACGGGGTAATGTCATTTGGCCGGACGCACAGTGGTCAGTGACCTTGAAAGTGCAGATATGACCTTGACCTGTGACCTTTCACCTTGACCTTGACTTTCATGTGAAGTGACCTTGACATATAGTCCCGCTTATATGACGTTATGACGTCACCACTCGGTCTTCAATGCAAGCTAACGGGTCCGACCGCGCGTTTACGGCGATCTCAAAATGTAGGTCTGACTTTGAAAGCCTATAAGTCAAAAAATTTTCGGCCGATTTTCAAAAAATCTTCACCAATCGACGCGCTATTGAATTCTGTTAAATGTGGCCTCGTTTCGTTTTTCGGCTACAAGCGGTTCTCCGGCCACCTTGGAAAAACAGGTGGGGGGGCCTCGAGGCCCCCTCCAGTGCGCGTGTTAAGGGTTTAAGTAAATCAAGAATATTGGGTGGGGGCATGACCCCCCTGCTCCCCCATGTTCCTACGCCTATGAATGTACACATTTCCACACTGATACTGGCGCTGGTTTTCTTTTGCTTGGTTTTTTATTTCACATCTGACATATTTTTCAAATTAAGTAAAACATTTAATACTGCACAATGACTAGCCTGAGTATAAAACCCGACCAATTTCGGGAGCATCCCGCCCCCGTTTTCAAGGGAGATGAAGATAACACTAAGACATGAACCTAACTAAGCGAAAAATACGAAGACAGGGTACACTTTGAAAGAACAATCTTAGCTATGAACATGACGAAACATTTTAGAATTATTAGCTCTCAACACGTTTTATTTTTCAATTCAATCTCTTGTTTGACTGGCGTTTTAAGAGGTTTAAAAATCCAGAGAAGATGGTAACTTTGCCGATATTTCTATTCATTTTTGGTTCCGTGGTGGTTTGGATGTAAATTGCCTCTTTTATTTCCCGCTGTTTTTGTCTTGAATCGAAAGCTAAAGTCGTTTGGCGTCCCATTTGATATAATAATCCTTCTTGAATGAATGTTCCGCTGTGGCCTCCGCTGCTCTCTCGTCAATTGACCCTCGGATTAGTTTTTTCGAGATTTTCGGTGTTCGTCTTGTCGGACTTCCATCATCCTTTTGCTTTCTCCAATGCATATTCTTGGACAGTCATTACATTCCATCTTGTATACTGGGCCTGGTTTTTTCGGTTGTCTATCTTGTCATTTGGTTTGACCAGTAATTGTTTGATCGTTTGATGTGGCTTAAAATATGTTACTTCTTACGTTGAATTTAGAATATATGCGTCGAACCTGTTGCGATGATCCTTCTACAGGGTGTTTCATAAAGAATGATATTTTTGAATTGGTCATAATGAGGTTATAAATGGGTTGTTGTGGTATGATTTACATATCAATCGAAAGCAAATTTTGGGACATTTACGATTATTCGTATTTTGAAAGCTGTTTTAGATATTTTTGCCAGTTCAAAGTACTCTAAAAATGAGTTGAAAAATACTGTCTATTTTGCCTTCATCGAAAATATTCGTAGAAATCACGCGCATATCACGTGACAAGTATCACGCCAATGACACTGCAAACATTATATCGACGGTACATCACAGTCCACACGCACATTTCCTCTGGATATTAATTGTAAAATAAACTCACCTCTCAAGCTTAGGAAAGCTCGGGTCCGAGCAAGAAATCCGCAATTGGTTGGTCCATGTCCCTTGTTCTGCGGTGAGCAGTGAGGTATTTTTGCGCTCCATATGGCTCATTGGAAGGTAATCCAATTAGCCATACGGAGCTTGAACCAAAAGCTTTGAACTTGTAACATTACTGAAACTTGTGCCTTTGATGTGCATGCTCACGTGCCATTTTTGTGTGCTAAAGCCTTTTAGAGTGCTTCCAGCTTCATTTTCTCAAATATAAGCGGGCATATATTATGTTTCTTGCATCATTTTTCGAGTACATTTAAGACTGGGGAAAATATTTGATGCAGATGAAACATGTTTATAGAAAAATGTCCTACAATTGAGCATCAAAATGAGCGTTTTGTGGACGGATTTGAAGGATTCTCTGTACTTTACTGAACATTTTAGAAATATCATTCTTTCTGAAACACCCTGTACATATGGGAAGGATCATTATATCAAATGGGACGCCACAACGACTTTAACTTTTGACTCAAGACAAAAACAGCGGGAAAGGGAGATCACCCTCATCAAGAGGTTCAACGGATTCGTCAAGGACGAGAAGCAGAAGCAGTACCTGCTCCGGGTGGTGAAACTCCATTGGAGGGCTCTACCCAAGCGCACCAAGAAAGAATGCGCCTCTTTCAAGTGTAATGGTTTTTGGTGATAAAAGTGCGCGACCTCTAAATGTCCTTTTTATTTTGCTTTTAAGGGTGTCAATCGATTCAGTTTTACGTATAGAGCTGGGGGAAAGTCGATATGACTTCGTTCCAAACAAACAAAATTTTACTATAGGGGGCTGAAACACCCTAATGGGTACTGGTCAAACTCTCATTTGACCTCAACAGCGTCTATAGAGCTATTTTGTTAGACATTCACCGGGTATATTGCGACGTCATAGGTCAATGACCCTGAATGGTCATGATCTCAAAATGTTTCAAAAGACTGTGGCATTAGTATTTATTTTGGTATTTTCTCTCCATGTTTTTTAGTCAATTTCCAGTGCATTCATGCAACTTTTTATGCAATTACGGCCCGCTCACCCAAGTAGGTGTGCAGAAACCAATATCGTGCCAGTTTTTAAACAAAAGGTTCAAGGAAAACTCACATCAAAGCTGCTGCAGCGTCTCACTTTCTCCACTTTTCGATGAAGGTCTCGAGAAATGTGTACATACATCAGCACAGTTCTAAAGGAAGCTGCAACTCGACTGCCCGGGTAGGGAACACAACAGTCAAGGGTGACCAACTGCCAGTGAGACAAAATCACGGTTCTGGCACCAATCACGGGAATCCCTAATCTTCCTTACCAGACTTCATTCATAGTCCAACCACACCCAGCTGGGGGGAGGGAGGCTGTAGAATAAAAACTGAATGGATACAATGATCCCGGGATATGGTTGCAGTATCTCAGAAAATAGTATAAAAAATAACAAATAATAACTCTAATAGCTTATAATTGATTTATCAAAAGGAACATTTCACCACTACTTAAAATACAGCACCTAGAGTGGCGATAATTGGCGCGCAAGATGCCGTTGATTGGCGCAGTGTTCCTTGTGAATGACGACGAAGAGAGAGAGAGAGAGAGAGAGAGAGAGAGAGAGGGTATTTTTGGCGTAAAATGAGTTTTGGGAGACAAAAGCGACGAGTTTGAGACGCATAGGAGACACATTGGCCCATTTTCATACGTCTGTTTATCGGAATTTTCTCACTCACGTTCAACCAGCCTTGTCCGAGCATCTACATGGTGTTTTCCCGCGGAGCCTAGGTGGCACTAATGTGGCTTTGCTCTATAACGGTGTAGAATTCTTTGTTTTCTTTCGGCCGTCAAACTGACGTAGTATTCGCTGACTTCCCTGTGAGATTTCAGAGCATAAATCACAAGCTGTAAGCCCGAAATTCATATCAAGTGTCTGAAAAAGCTCGGGCCTGGCTCAAATCAGTCCTTTGCTCTAGAAAACAGCAAGTTTTTTTAAAGAAAACGTTCCCATTGGATAGAAGCGAGCTCTAGAACACCGGAAGGAAGCCATATATCTTTCTTGCTATTTGCGTTACGACCTACCCAACGACATTCAAACAAATCATCCATTATTTGCTGACGATGCGAAGCTTTACCAAAAATTTGCTCCCTAAAATTGCTTTATGAGGATCTCAATAGATTGATTGAGCGGTTCGAGTCCTGGGAACTATATCTGAATCTATATCGAAATGCCACTCATTAAGAACCACTCTAAAAAGTAGTCAATTTCCAGTTGATAAAAAATCAAACCTAGCTTTGAGACCACATTAAAAAGGTTCGGACTGGTTAAATTTGAAATTGAGCCCTTCGAGACATATCAACACTGTTGCCAGCAAAGCAAACAGTACGTTCAGTCTGCTAATACGCTAGCTCCAGACGGGCCGAGGCGCGGGTATGTGTAGAAATGGGCTGAATTTGGCTGCGTGTGTTGTCAATCTTCGATCAATCCTAGAGCTGGGATCATCAAATCTGGGGAAAATTGATCGAGTCTAGTCATCTGGGATGAAACTGCAAGGTATAATTTGGAAAAATTAGAAAGTATCCGACGCACTTTTTTATTTGACTGGCATCCCACACTCACACATCTCGGAATTCTCATTGTCATCTCATGATCTGCCAAGCTCTTCAAACTTAGCAGCCTGTCCATAGGATACTTCATCCCCACATTTGATTCGTGCTTAAAACCATTACCGGAAAAAGTGAACTCCGCCTGCCTGCTGCCGAGTTTCCCTTTGCATGTGCCACAGAGGCAAGCCGGATGGATGCAGAACGACCTTTACATGCCGCCATGCCTCGTATTAAAACCATGAAGAGGAAACTGTTTCGTGCGGCCGGGCTTGCTTTTAACGACCATGTTGGACGCTGTTCCGAGACAGACTCATTTTTAACACGTGCAGTTGAGGCGGTCCAAAGTGCCCCCCACCCCAGCTACTTTTCTGAGGTGGCTGGAGAACCATTCGCAGCTGGAAAACGCTACTGGGCTATATTTGAAAGAATTTACGCACGCCAGTTGAGGAAAGCATTGATAAATTCGTCGATCATTCTTTCACTTATAGGTTTTCAAGGCCAGACCTATATTTTGAAACCATCGCAATTGCGCGGTCTCACAGGTTCGCCTGTACTTTAGACAGAGTGGTGACGTGATAACGTCATATAATCGGGATTATATGTCAAGGTCACCCCCACATGATGGACAAGGTCAAAGGTCACAGATCAAAACCATTGACCCCAGTGCTCCGGTCAGATGTCATTATTGAGTATGCCGTGTGTTATGCTATGATTTCAAAGTTAAGGCTACTCAATTTTAACGTCAAGGTCAAATATCATTTTAAAGATTCACAAGAATGATTTCACAGGAAACCAAGTTAGGTGGCCACACACTGCAGAAGAGACGGCTAAAATATGAGTTTCTGGTAAGTTTGTGATGCAATCCAATGGCAGCAGCGGAGGATTGTGGGAAGCCACCTGTCAGGAATCCGTGTCCCCGAGTTTCTGTCTACGTTCGAGCCGATGAGAGACCTTAATATTGTATCTCGGCGACCTGCAGCTCTAATGTAAGCCGACTCGAGCAAAAGCCTTAGGTAGCAATTGGGCTCATGATGAAGGATGTTGGCCTGGTGGAATTTGGGGGTGCAGGTTTGATGTTCACTGAAGGCCAATGCCCTGGACTTGGTTCGGGTCGACCCTCTCCAGCTATCTTACTGTTCTCTGACTCTTGTCTGTAGCTCCTGGTCCGTTGCTCCAGTATACACAGCTGGCTCACCACCAAACGATCAGAATCACGGGATGCAGTATACAATCTCGTTGTTTTGCTATTTGGGCAGGTGGCGTTTCGCCGTACTGCAGAGCATGGAGGCCAGGTTTGCTGTGGTTTAGCGGCCAGCTGCGACCTAACAATTTCGCACTAAAATCCGGACGCGGATAAGCTTTTTGCGTTCCGCATGCCAGCCATGTGCAGTATATGTTTGCATGTCAGCTAGTTTGGAATACGAAAGCGAACGTGACACCATTATAAGGTGTCTTGGAACTGAGTTCACAACGTGCCAGGTCGAATATCGGAAACACCCAGCTTCGATAGGCATCCTTCTATACGGCTTCAGTTCGGTTATTTTATAGTGTTTATTTCCATTTTGTGTTTTCCAGATCTCAACGTTTACAGCTATGCCATCGAAGGTCGTCACCACGGAATACCGATCGAATGGGGGAGGGGGGGTGATAGAATGGAAACCTATGTTCAACTTGCCCTATACTTGGTTGCTAGGCAGGGAAGTACACATTTATCGTATTTAAGCCTGTTCACAGCGTTTGTGCATGTCAAAAATCGCATGCGAGGCCTATTCGAATGTTTAATCGCGGTTGAGGAGAGTAGGCTATCCATACCATGGAGAGTGCAATTTTTCGCTAACAGCTTTAAAACCGAACACGATGCTCCCATTATAAATGAGGCAGCATCGTAATCCCCTGGTAAAGGGCGAGCTTCACTTTTATCAAGGTTTTGAACTGAGATATTAGTTTTGTAGAGCGTGTCATGAAACCACTATTGGCATATTTCGCTGCAGGCAAAGCTCTCTATATTGAATGTCTACACACTTTAATGCTTAAAATAAACAGGGCTACGGCGCTATAGAGCTTAATTTAAACCATATCGGGATTCCTCTAAATCAGTAGAGCATGTCACGTGATACATGTTAACAAATGGCACGGTTTTCGCAACGTTACATGCCGCAAGCAAAGATCTCAGCTGATCGTAGTAATTACACGTGATGCTTTGTTCAGCCCCAGGTAATTAGAAAGAGGCGATGTTTTCGTTTTGAGCGATTGTAGGTGTAAACTAAAAACGTGATTTTTTTATAAATTCATCAACGTAGCTCATTCTCCTTAATACAAATCGAGTGATGTTCGGTTTAACCATGCTAGGTCCAATTTTAATTTATTTCTATTTATTCATTCAATCGTCGACGGTATTCCCAATTATGGACGAGGTCATTGTGATAAAATTATGTACATACATGAATGAGAGCAACACTTACAGTATAATAAAACCTCATGCTCACAACGCTGAAAAAAATACAAAGGCTCAAATCAAAGGCCGTCCAAGCCTCAGGTCAATTAATTGACCTGGATCGACCTGGTATGGTCATGATGTACATACATCATTCGACTCACAGCGACAATACAATAATAATGATGGTAAAATCAAGGCTATGAATTTTTAGTCGAAAGTTACTGTTTGAATTATCGAGAATTGCTTGCTTGAAGTCAGATGACCCGCCAAAGGAAGCAGGCTAGGTTGTATCCCTTCAACCTTACGAATTGGTCACGAATGCGTGGTGTTGACATTTTGAAGTTGATCTGATACATATGTACTAAGAAACAGACATTTCGAAATTTGTCCATGGGTTTAAAAAAGGGAGGGCATGGTTCTTATATGATGCAAGTTCATCGATATAAAAACCTTGTTACCAAAAATTGGGTAATCGGTGCACCTCTTTAGGTGCTATGTATCTCAGATCAATAGATCAAACCCACTTTCGCTCAGCAGCGACAACCTCCCCAGAGGTGCAGAAACTTGCCAACTCGTCTACTGGGGTTTGTGACACCTTTATGAAAACTGAGGTGCATAAGTGTGACAAAATAGCGATCGTGACAGTATGGTTCAAAATCAAACCGCATATTTTCGAAATACAGAATGAAGCGTGTAGCGATAAATTTAATTTAGCAACTCTGTTCTTCAATTGCACAGCGTACCATCAGTTATACAATATTGGTACTGTGTTCAGTTTCTACTAAAACGAGGGACCCCCGCTGCAGAAAACCCGGAAACCGTTGTCACAGTTGCCAGATTTTAACATGCAGCCCAATGGTGCCGATTGTTAGTAGTTGCCAGAAAGTTGCCGCCTAGATGCCCGAAATGTGACAGTCAATTTTTTCGAGAAATACATGATTGTGGGCATATTTAAGGCATTAAAGATAATGCAAATACGTTATCAAGTATTTCTCTGTCCATTTGTCAGGTTAAATAATATTTAATGTTTGAGTCTCTTCGATTTAGCGGTCCCTATTTCTTTGAATTTAGTATTAAGTACGCCTAAAAGCTACTAAGAAAAGTACTAAATGAGTGAAAGAAATAAACATAGCTGGGCAGCAATTCTACTTAAACTACGCAACAGCGACAAGACAAGTTCGTAATGTTTATTTGATGTAGAGCCTGCTAAAAAATGTACACAGGTGGGAAGCCACTTTTTAGGGCATATTTTTGGGGTATATCTGAGATAAGTGCAGGCTAAAACTGGCTGGAATAAATAGTGCTGCCCATGGCTAATCTAAGATGAATGTAGGCTACTTTGAGACTGATGCACTTTCACATATCAAACTTGGTTTTTCATTCCTTAGCTTGCTTGTGCCTTACCTTATTTGTGCCCTAGATCAAGATTGGTTAGGTAGATTTGGAGCTTGAGGAAGTTGGGAGAGCTGGCGCCAGCAACAGACTGGCAACAAAAGTAATTCAGGTGAGATTTCATGATCAAATTATCATGTCAATATTGTACAGATAGCAAATGTGCGCCAATGCAGTCCTCCACAAAGTGTTAAAACACACACTAACGTGCACTGGAGGGGGCCTAGTAGACCCCCTTCTCATCTCAGGAAATCGCAGAAAATCTCAGAAAGAAAGAGACTTTGAAAAACGCTGGTTGGGGGTGTGTTGCTTACTACCAGTGGTGGTAAGCAACACACAGGACCTGAACTGCATGGAGTTAAAGCAGGACTTTGACTACACTGGATCTTTCTTCGGTATGAGACTTCCAATACCTCTGTAGGTACCTATTAGGCCAATATACATAATTTTGCATCTATGCAGGGTAGTTGCCTCAGAGTTTTTACTGCAAGAAGGAATGAACAGGCAGGGGATAATCAGGTGTTGGGGGAAAATTTTAAGCATTTGATCTGTCTATAAAAATGCTACCTAAGGTCCACTTTACCAAAACATTTTAGGTAGATCCAAATCCTATGTTGACATTGATATTTGTGTCCCTTTTGTTGATATGTGAGATAGAAGTTCAGTGGGGGGAAGCTGTGATCAGGGTTCCCAATTGTGTGTAGGTGCACGCTCCCATTCATAGATTAGTTCCCAATAATAATTATTTTCATGATAATTGCCACATTTAATCATGGGGAAATGTACCATAATTGGAAACACTCCTTCCAAAAATGGAAACTTTCTCAAAAAGGGAAATGCATGTCATTAGGGGAAACTGCAGTCAGAGTTGCCAATAAAGTTATGATCCCAATACTGGAAACAATGATCCATAATTGGAAATTTTCCTTCCAAAACATAAACATGATCTAAAAATGAAAACACAGTTTAATACTTTCATGCAGCAATGGCTTGGTGCTTGAACCTTGTCTGTTGCAAAAAAGTAAGAGACAGGTAGATGACATTCAGCATATTGGAAATAGTATTCAAGTATACAATTATCATTTCCAGCTTTTTGTGACAGAGGAGGCATACGTCACATTGAGTTTGTGACAGCCAGCATACTTTCTGCACCTCTGAACCTCCCCCGTAGCGACAGCAACGGACGCCTTTGCGACAGCGATGTCGGCGGCGGAGACAGTCTGAGACCGGCGGGCGGATCAGGGCGGAGGGCCGGCAAGACTGGATGTGGGAGATGGCAGTTCAGTGACTTGAATGTTACACACATATTGTGATTAAGAAAGTGCCAAAGGAAACACGTGTAAAGACCACATAACATCTGATGATTAATGACACAAGAGCAGCGACTTTGTGGCTGTGCGTGTTTGCAAAGTTTGCGGAGAAACCGCACGTATTTAGAACCCGATCAACTCCATGCCCCCCCCACATGGCCTCGTCCCAAGACCTACGCCACAGTCACCTGTCTTGAGACCCATGGGTGACGGCGCTCAGTGGTATAGATATCAGTGCGTCTAAAAAGTAGTACGCCTCATTAAGTGCTGTTTCTCGGTAACGGGCGAGTTCTGAGAGAGATGAAATATGAGACTACGGTTTTTTGTGCGCTCAACGCGACTCATAGCTCATATGAAATCCCAAAAAGGTGTAATATTCCCTTCAAATGTGTAAACTTAAGCCATGCATTTCATTTGGCGTTGGTCCACGAATATGTTCCCATCAAGGCTTTGTTGGCAACAGCAGACCCAGACACGCTCTTTTGGAAGGTGTGGCGGGATAAGCGGTTGGAATATAAAGCAAAACATTGCCTTTGAGAAATTTGAGAAAAAAACTATTTAAAAGGGATTTAGGGGCATGACCCCGATGCTCTCATTTCCATGGTATCGCCAGTGACCAGGAGGATGCAGTTCCGTGGAGAAGAGTTCCCGACTTCCGCCCCGCGGGCCTGGGTTCAAATCCCCGGGCGGGTATTTTACACAAGTCTTCCCGATCCCCATGATAGCCTGCCAACAGGTTGAGAGTTTGCAGCGCCGTATGACCTCAGCAGTTTATGTGTCGTAAAGTCCCAAAGTTACCGCCGGTGACCAAAGGCGTTTTGTCTGACAAATAGTAAAGGTGACGCGTCACTGGTGAATTTCATTATTGATAATGTGATGTGTAAACAATACGACCCAGCGTTGACGTATTCCGACAGCTCTAAATCTTACTACACTGGAATTTAATTTATATGTTTACATATAATTAGTGGCCTTTAATTTTGTTGAAACCAATTTAAGGACTGTTTTCACGATTTTGATGGCGAGTTCTGAATAGTTCAACCGCAAAACGACATGCGTTTAAGATGGTGGTTTTCGTGAATGATTGCTAAGCGTGAAATGTCTGTGGCGATTTGCAGCCAGGAACTGATCTACGGCGGAACCGTGCCGCAGAAGAGACCTGATAGGATGACAGGAGATTTGTTCAAATACAAGAACGTCAGAGGTGCTAGATTGAAGAAGGTCATTGACTACAGTGCACCGAACTTGCACTGTGTCATTGCCGTTGCTAGGACGATGACAGAAAACCATGCGACAAGTGGTGATCTGTTTTCGAGCACAGACAGCACCCTTGAATTCTATGCGAGATCCATGTTTTATACATGAATCGAGATTCTAACGCTTTCGGTCATTTGGCAGACTATCCGTCATTTGGCTGATTTAGCTCGCTGAAAATGTATGCGGAACCTGGCAAGGGCGTATTTGTGTCTATATGTCTATAATGTATATATGTTACAGGGAGAGTGCGAAATCCGGGAGTTCGCGAACTCCCTAGGGATTTCGTGAAATCACTGACCAGCCAGGGAGTTCGTGAAATCCCTGGGTGACCAGGGAGTTCGCGAAATCCCTGGACTTAGAAGTCAGGGAGTTCGCGAAATCCCGGATAAGCACTCAGGGAGTTCGCGAATTCCCTGACATTTAGTCAGCTCAAGGATGACTAGCTAGGATTGCGGACTATTGTTCTTATGATTTATTTCAAACAGTAACCGGACAAAAATCACGTATAAGGGAGGTTTTAAGCTAAAAATTAGGAAGGTTTTAAGCTAAATATAAGGAAGGTCATAATTTTATTGTTGAGGTCGTAGCGATACGTTTATCAAGTTTCGCTTATAAATATTGTACGGCAATGTAAAAGTTCAGTTGCTGCTGATTGCAAATGTGGATCGCGGGAGAGGAAGACACTGGCCCCTGGCGGTTCCAAAACGCCCTGGTTCCTCCTGAAATTGTGTTTCCCCACACTCCTCCACAGAATACACCTTCGCCTTTACTGTGATTTGGTACTTGGTTATTTTATATTCATGATATATTTTGTACGCGGATATAGGGGGGACAAGGGGGGCAGGTGCCCCGCCCCCGATCGACCCTCGGCGCCCCTGAAATGGTCACGGCGCCACTTTGAAAGTTCGCTTTCCATTCCCGTCCCTATGGATGTAAGAATGGGCGCCCACCGATAGGATTTTTCGCCCACCTGATAGGTTTTTCCGGTCAAAAGGCACTCCCCTGGTCGAATGGCGCCCCGCCCTCTCCCCCGGGAAGATGCCCCCGATCGGAAATCCTGAATCCGCCTATGATAGATCTGTATATTTAGTATTATACAAATGCAGTGCATGGAGTCAGCATAACTACCCAAGTATTCGATAAAAAGTGGTCTACGCTATCACCACGTTTCATAATTATGTGACGCTACGGTTATTTTATATCAAATCTACATCACAGAATAACGTTATGGTATTTTTGTGTAGGTTGCATTATTATGGAATTTTACCTACGGATACGATAAAGAAAATGGTACGAAATCCATGGCTTGATAACTAGCATAAATCTGGGCATAGCACAGTTCAAAAATGGCAGGAATATTTGCGCTACTGAAAAATGGAATAAATGCTCGGCAATGGCGCAACGCACTTACTTTTGAGCAAAACACGCCATCCGAAAAGAATGTGCCCGACGCTCACATTTTGAAAACTCATCACGTGTCTTTTGGCTGGTGGTGTCGATGAGGTGCCGGTCACCGAGATCAATTGCAAAGGCTATGCCTTTTGATGGCTTAAAATAATCACAGTCAAAAACGTTTGGTATGAGTCTGAAACTAGTTTCGCGGCATGCAATTTTAAGACGTGCAATGCCAGGGGTTTGAGCCACCTTCACCCTGACGAGGGGGTGAGTTACGCCCCCTCCCCTAAAATCTAAAAACTACGATAGTTAGCGAAAAAGTAAATGACGTTAAGTAGCACAGCCTAAGCTTTAAAGGACGGGCTCTATACATTCTTTTGTCGGGGGAAATCTGACGGCATTGGAAGCCAAAAATGGCATAATATGGATATGGTGATATAACTGAAATACAGTTATTCAGTCCTACCATCTGATGTAGAAGAGATACAATATATATGGATTCACTATCTGAAGCTTTTCTGCAAGCGACGTCGAATGAATAATAATGTCACTATTCTAGGTCAAAGCTAAGATTTGACCTGACCTTGGATCAGGTCAATATCGAATTGGGTCAGAATGCATATCATTAGAACTGCGAAACAAGACAACCCCAATGATGCCAAAATATACAATTTAGCTCCGTTCCCAACAAAATTATTATGTTTAAACCATTTTACCGATACTTTTCCAACGGTGTCATCATGACTCATAATTGACCTTAGGTCATCGACTTCAGAAATCCTAAAAGTTGATGTGTACTCAATCGGCCCTTTATTCAATACGAATTTTAGACTGATAAATTAAGCTGTTCCTTGCTCATGTTGTTTTCTTCTTTTTTTGGAGATGAGGTCAATTGACCTGCACTGATGTCCTGACCTGAAATGACTTGAACCGAAAATGTTGACATGAGTTGTAAAAGCTTCAGAAAAAACTGTACTGGGTACAGCAGCGCTGCGCGTAGCCGTTTTCAAGACTGCGAAAAACCCAAGGGGTATGGTTACCCAGCCCCGCCCCGGCCATGCACGTACTCGGTACGAAGTCGGTCAGGTGCACCAACTGTAAGTACCGTTAGATACTAAATTCTGAAGCGCTTCTTTCCAACTCCTTATCCAGCATCTACAGAGAGATCATTATCATATCACAACCCTCATTACTACACAAAGAGAAATGCTGCTTATCTGATGGCCATTTCGTATTACAATCTGGGTAAGGAAAATACAATAATGCTATATTATTTTTTGCATTAAGTTCATTAATGTATTCAAAAACTTTGGCCAATCTTTACAGGTACGGTTCGGCTATACTAAGATAAATTTTCAGAGCTGCAACAACGAAATAATTATTCTGCAAAGGACCCGGTGTGAGGTAGAGCTGAGGGTGTAAAATTAATTTTCAAAAAATAAATATCAGGCCGACATAAAATCAAGCAAAATACATCATAGAAAGAGAAAACATGGACGGGGAGTGTAAAACCAGATCACTGAATGATCATTCTTCGGATTTAAACTAACGACATATTGGCATGTTAGGGATTTCGCGAAATCCCTGAAAAGCATTCAGGTAGTTCGCGAAATCACTGAAATTTCAGTGAGTTCGCGAAATCCCTAGGAGTTCGCGAAATCCTGGTCGGCCAGTGATTTCGCGAACTCCTAGGGATTTCGCGAACTCCTGGCTGGTCAGTGATTTCGCGAAATCCTGGGAGTTCGCGAAATCCCGGATTTCGCACTTTCCTGTAACATATATATGCTTAGATCTGTATATAGACCAGTACTGAAACTCGTGGTATACAATTTAAAATGTGTAAATGAAAAATATATTGCGTACAAAACTGCGATGGTGATGAGTCTAAACGCTTCCAGAACCAAATTTTTGTCATAATTCATCACTTGAATTTTGCTTAGAGATTTTTAAGAGAACCACTTTGTGACAAAAATAGGCTTCGGAGTTAATTCTGAGGAAAGGTACCCTTGAAAAATTTAGCACACATATTCTATCATTGCTTTACAAGAGAGCTGTTGTATAAATGATATTCCCTTATAAGGTCAACGCAATCTAGCATGAAATAAAATATATAACTTGAGAGAGGCGAGGTCTAAAAATTATTGAGAGAAAGAGGCAAAGTGGTGAAACTAACTGCCCTTTAGTCAAATAGTACGGATGATAATCGTTTTCCTTTCTTCTTATTTTTAGAATAAGTCTGCTTTGGCACATTTTCATCAAGCTAAAGCGCCCAAGGGCACTTTCTTTTCATTTTTGAAAAATATTCTGGAAGACAGGAATACTTGGCTATTATTTTGCCGTCCAACGGAAGAAAAGCGTATGCCACATTCGGAGTATTTTACAGGAGAGCGCTTATTCCGTTTTGCTTAAAATTAACGGAGCCCTAAAACTGAATTCAAAAGACGATATAACTGAGATAATTATGGGAGCTTGTCAAATCATTCAATAAGTAGATGTAGATTGTCTTTCTGCATTGAATAATGCCAAAATTTCTAAATCGAAAAAATGTGACTTACGTTTTTCTTCTGTGGGATGGCATCATTTGTAGGAATGCCTTTACATAGTTTTTAAATTATTTTATGAGCTCACATCCCTTCAAACCAGAACTTATTCCTCCATAATTGATTGATGCGATTGCTGGTCTTTTTTCTTTTCTACAATGTTCTTTCATTAAAATTCATTATCTACCCTCAATTTGACAGGGAATTATTCGCTTGCAGATGCTCTCAGGATTCTCCATCAAAAAGGCGTAAAAATCATAGGAAGTTGTTACATCAAAAGCCACGTGAACTGAACACAGTTTCTCCCATAACTGAAAGCTCCTCACCAGTCTTTCCTCCGCCCAAGCTTCATCGCCGACCGCCTTACGCTTGTATCTCGTTAGTTGTGAAGCTGCTCATTTGGCACGCCCCGCATCCGACTGAACATCTATCTCGCAGCAAGCCGGCGGCACTCGGGCAGAATGTTTATGGTCCCAAAAAGGATAGCAAGTGGCTGTGCCATTTGAAACACGTTAACACTCAAAACACAGTTTTTTTAAAGTTGTAAGTGACTCTCACTTTGAGAAGTAATACTCTTTGGGACTTATAAACACACTATCAGGGTCATGTGGCGTCGCCAACCTCTCTCTCTGTTGGAAGGGTTTCTCGGGAGGCGGTTTACTTCTTGCGCAAGGATGACTCCTTGTGAAGTAATCTCCCACCATCTTAAAAGTGCTGCCTCATAGAATTGATGCACTGTCACTGTCTGATGGAAATTTTTGACAATATTTTTTTACATTTTATACCGCTGCTTGGAATCACGGCAACATCCCAACACCAATGAGCCTCGTTCAGTCAGCCACACTTATACTCCAAATACACAACACACCGAATATCACAGTAATAGCTGCATAGCTGCATAAAGTAGCTTAAGAGGAGCAACAAAATTGTATATTCTATCCTTTGTTCAATTTCTAGTGACTGATTGAACTGGGCTCTCAATGGTGCTGAAGAGTGTGGGTGGTATTAGGGCGCCTCAGCTTTTTAGTGCTATATAGGTAGCACTGGAGTGTGTTTGAGCACTCGTGCGTCAACTACGTATAACTGATAATATCGTCAGTATATACGTCAATCTGGCAACCCGAACTGTACCGAATGCTCTTACCGCACTGAGACTGGCTCATCAGAGAGGAGATCAACATGTGTGATGCAGATTTGATTTAAGACATGAAATATTTGATTGTTTGATGTCATCGGGCGGAAAATTAGATTTCACCGGGCAGAAGGGCTCACGGGAGGCCGCTTTGCGACAAACATCAGCCAGCAAAAGCGGGCACAAGGGAGGTAGCAAAAGGCACATTTCCATATATATATATATATATATATATATATATATATATATATATATATATATATATATATATATATATATATATATATATATATATATATATATATATATATATATATATATATATATGATAACAGGGGTGTGTGCTCCTTGCAATTTTTCTATATTACTTCTTCTACTCATTAATATTATGCAACAACGAACATATTCATTAGAAAATATAGTTTTTACGTGTTTCGAACAGTACGAATTATTGTATTCAAACAATAACTGTTTTCCTATGGAAGAATTTACACAGGCACCAAAAGATCCCCCAACGTAGACGAAGTGCTCTGATTCCGACGCTGGCGTTGGCTAATGCCGCTTCCGTAACGCAAAAGCAGGCAGGCCATAAAGCTTGCAAAGCCGGGGACATCCGCCGTGCCACTGACACCCACTGAAAAGCCTGATCTCTGGAGCGTACAGACACTGTGTTATATATTGAATGGGGAGACAAAGCTGGCGGAATTCACACCCAACGCCCGCTGGCGGCCTTTTCTTTACACATTGAAGTGATTGTCTTCTAATGGTTAGTCGGAACCAAAGCTCTGGAGACAATGCGTTAGTAGACGTAATGAAACATTTCTCTGCCCGTTCAACGCATTTCATTTTCGAAGAACATTCGGTGTTTCCACCCAGGAAGTTTTCAAGCTAGAGTCGACGTCAATATTTGTTTTCTGCCTGAGTGAACTAGTCAGGGACAGGGAGCAATCGTACGCAGCGATACACACCACGAATCTACGCCTAATGGTATACATTGGTTTGTATATTGGTCACGAAAGATAACCGACATAAGTTCTTATTTGTTAAATCAATTGCGGCAAATGTCATACCAGCAGACTTCTAATTTGGGGCATTATTGCAAGGGAAAAATATTATTACGACTTGGGTGGGTAAGATCTGCACGTAAAAATGAGCTGTTTTTAATCTCAGGGTCAATATCAGTTCCAGAAGGATTGCACACACTTAGTCATATAGTTTTTACACACCACATTATATTTTTAACAGCAGCTAAACGCCAAAGCTGAACCGGGTTGCGTGAAAATTAGTGAAGTCTTCTCGGATTTTCCCCACATTCACATATGCGTCGCAAATAAAAAGGGGCCATCCATAGCATACGCAACGCATGAGGGGGCAGGGGAAGTCAGTCACAGTAGTATCAAACGTTACAGATGGGTATCAAAAAGTGTTACATGGGGCGGGGGGGTAAAAATCGCAAAAATACGCGTTACGTGATTTATTGAAAGTCCCAGAGCTAAAGGTTTTGTGTAAAGGTCACGCAAGTACTAAAACATGGTCACACTGCACTAACACAAAATTATATTTGGTATTCAGCAGGTTAGCCCTGTTTGAAGTATAACATTAATTCATGGTCGTATTTGTATATTAAAAATTTCAGCTAATAATTAAACCATGTTTTCCAGTCGCATACTCTTGGCTTCTAGCTTTGTATCTATATAGATACAAACATTCCATACTGATCGCATAAGAAATATCAGAAGCAGTATCATAAAAGTGGGGGATATGGATTGATTACATAGACACTCGTACGTGTTTGAGATATAAATTTTAGAGAAAAAATGTCTTGCAAGCTTGAAGAGCCAGGCTTTCTCCGCTAAGTTTTCAAGTAGTTAGAAATGTTTTCGGGATATTAGTCTGGGTTATTTGATGAAAATATTAAACTTCCGAATATTTCGAGTTTATTGATAGCTCTTTTTCTCAACGGAATGTCGATCATGAACAGCCAAGTTTTTCAAACACAATGTCATCTTTATCACTTGAGTTCCCTTCCTACATACCTCTCATTTAAATAAAGTATATTACGTATTTTTGCGATTCCCGCCGAACCATTAAACGCCTATTCGCTAAACGGCACAAATAATGACAAATAACACGTTTTTGCAATTCCCGCCAAACCATTAAACGCCTATTCGCTAAAAGGCACAAATAATGACAAATAACCCGTTCCTTATATACACGTTTCACTAGCTCACAGCCCCTACTATTGATTTTATTTTTCCCTGATTTTGTCCAATCCTGTTGAATTCTTGTTAACAATGATAATCCTAATACTACTACAATCCTGCAGCCATGACGATCCTCCTACAATGCTTCTAAAACGGGGTCCCAAATTGGGTTAAGTGTAACGTTTTCCCTATCCCGATTTATATCTGCTTCTCTTATTCTAATTTCTATCGCTTCCTAACAGACCTTCTTACGGATTTTTGTTCTACTGCAACAATTTTAACATCACGAGGGTTCAGATCCTTCCGACAACTATATACATGACATGACACTCCTGATTTAGAAAACCTGCCGTTCCGAATATCCCCTATATGCTCCTCCCCCTTACCCCTAATATCCCGAAAACATTTCTAACTACTTGACAACAGTTTCTGGGAAAAATATGACTCTTAAAACATATATAACTAACCTCTACGGGAGGAGAATCTACCAACTTACCACAGCACTTAAATCGATCAAAACAAAACTGTCAAACCTTTCGAACCACATCATCTTCCTGAAGCGATGCCGGGATAACGGAGTGATACCTAAAGGACTTAGGTTGAAAACGACTCTTCCCGGGATTCGCGCAGAAACAGTAAAATGGAAAGCGGAAAATGCCTTTGTTAAGGAAGCGTTGAAGCTAGCAAAAAACAACAAAAGCGAGGAATTAAAACGCAAAAGGTACGTGGAGATTTCACTGAGAAACACCCTGTCGAGGCCAGATTTTATAATTATTGAAAGAGTAACATCCAAAGCAGGGGACAATGCATTCCTTAGAAAGAAGAGCACCCAAGTTAAGAAGTTTGATAATCTCATGAGGGAAAAGCGTAGCCTTGATCCTATCCCAGGAAGCTTAGTCAAATCAACCGTAGTGAATTTAAGCGAACAACCTCTTAGTAACTCAGAAGGTCAAGTCTTGGAAAAAGGATTAGGATTTGCACCAGCCCCAAAGAAGATTCCTAAAAAGGAAATAATTTGTGTGGTCGAGTCAGCACTAACCAAAAAGCCAGAAGTGGAAGCGAACATACGGACTAAAGTGGTACGCATACTTCAGACATCCAGCGCCCCAAAGGATAACTAACTCAGGACGAACGGAAAGCACTTAAATCCCTTCAGAACAGGAATGACATAAAAATACTCAAGGCAGATAAAGGAAACACAACAGTGATTCTGTCTGCAGAACAATATAAGCAAAAGTTAATGACCTGTTGAACGATGGCGCTTATCAAGAGATTAGGAAAGAACCCACACAGATTAAAGAGCGGAAAATAAGTGAACTGCTAGCTTAGTTTGAAAAGGAGGGAAAAATAGATCCTGCACTTACGAAAGCCCTGAAACCACGTAACTCAGTTGCGCCCAGATTTTATGGATTTCCAAAAATCAACCTATTTCATCGGAAGTACAAGTTTGGAGCAAGTAGAAACTTCGAGATTTGGGAGTTATTTTGGTCAGAAAACTCACTTTCGGACCTCACGTCGACGGCATTATCATGCGAGCCAATAGGGCCCTGGGTGTACTGATAAGATCATTTCAAATCATTAAGAGTAGAAGATATTTCAACGCCAAATCAGTGTTTGTATCCTACAATGCTCATGTTCGATCTGTGCTGGAATACTGCAGCACCATTTGGGGAGGGGCAGCTGCGGTGCACACAGATCGTATTGAGCGGATGCAACACAAATTTTTACTGTGGATCAACTCATACATCCAGACACAATCACCATCACTATCATACTGCGATTTGCTCAGGCACTTTAACCTCGTTACACTTCGAGCGCGAAGGACACAACACGATCTCATGTTCATTCGCAGTATTTTCAATGGTAGGATAAACTCACCGTTTTTACTTCACTCATTTTACCTGTGCACCCCAGCGCGGGCTTTTAGACATCAGACACTTCTACACGTTCCATATGCACGGGTGAACACCATTAAGGAAGGACTGTTTGTGAGGCTTCCCCGGGTGGCAAATGCTTTTATTCAACAACGCCCGGGAACTGACCTGTTTTACTACACCCTGAACTCGTATCGCCAAAGTGTCATATCTTATGTCTCGTCATTGTAGTGGTTTAAGCTGTGAGATGACCGAATGTGCTGTTACTGTTTTTGCAGTGTTTTACCCACAGCTTTGTTTTATTTTAGCACGCTGACTTTATCCTTAAATGGGGTGTCCCGTGGATGATTGAGCAAATAAATGAAATGAAATGAAATAAAATAAAGATGGCGTACCTCTAAGACCCATCACATCCATGATTGACTCTCCAGCCTACAGTCTCGCGTCCTACTTAACCAGAATCATTAGTCCAGCAATCGGAAAGACAGAGTGTGCTGTATCAAACTCGGCCTCTTCAGCCACAGACATTCGGAAGCTTAATTTTTCGCGAGGGAGACTTGCTAGTGAGTTTTGACGTGACACAACTCTACACAAGAGTGCCAGTGCTCGAAGCATTTGATGTGACATGCCAAAAACTTAGCGAAGATCCAACCTTGTGTGATAGGACGCCTCTCTCAGTTGAAACATTGCGGGAACTTATGATTGCCTGTCTGGACTGCAGATATTTTAAGGTGAATGGAAAAAAATTTCGAACAGCGGGAGGGAGCTCCCATGGGTCTCAGCCTATCGGTGGTACTAGCAAATAGCTATATGGAGCACATAGAAACAGAAGCACTCAACACTGCTAGGCTGAAGCCAAGATTATGGCGTCAATATGTAGACGACGTTTTAGTAATATGGCAGCACGGTTTGAGCACGCTTTCTGGATTCCATGACCATATCAACAGCCTATCAAAAAACATTCAGTTCACACTAGAAACGGAGCAGGGAGGAACTCTAAGCTTCCTAGACATGCAAATCTCCAAGGATTCAGGAAGACTAAAGACATCTGTTTTTAGAAAAGAAACTGCGTCAAACTTATACATCAGACACGATTCTCACCATGCTTCAAGCATTAAAGCAGGAATCATTTCTTGTCTTGGTGCCAGGGCAAATAACTTAAGCACAGACCCAGTGTCCTTGAAAACGAGATGGTTGCACTGAAAGGAATCTTCAAAGAAAACGGATACCCAAAACGGTTCGTCGATAAGGCCCTCAAGCGGACGGTTGAAGCAGCTGGGGGTACCAACCAACGAGGTCACCAACGGGAGGAGCAGGAGCAAGAAGAAGCTGCTACACACACCCGCCAACAGGAGGAACAGGAGCAAGACGAAGCGATCACGAGAACCAACCGACAGGAGGAGCAGGAGCGAGCCGACACGACCACGAACAACTGTCAACAGGAGGAGCAGGAGCGAGCCGAAACGACCACGAGCAACAATCAACAGGAGGAGCGAGACGAAGAGCAGCCGCAGCGAAGACAGCAAAGACCGCAGGAGCAAGGAGAGACGGAGCCACGGGACGCTGTAAAACATGAGTATGTGTCATTATCGTACATCAAAGGAGTCAGTGAGCGTATCAGTAGGGCATTACGTAATCATGGCTTAAAGCAGAGCTGCAAAAGTCGGGCTCTCAGGTCATAAAGTGCCCGACAGATTTTAGGGCACGGTATGGTCCTGCGACAGATCTTACAATCTGTGAGAAAAAAAATATTGAAAGGAAACAGAAAATATTTTTTGTTCTAAAAAATCTCAATATTAGAATTGTCACCTCTTTCACTCAAAAGTTTTTCATGAATTTGCACCTCTCCCATATCAAGCCAGTGTGCGGCAAGAACCGATGGAAAATCGAGGGACTTATGAATCGAGGGACCTTTGAATAGAGGGCCTTATGTACAGAGGGTCTTTTCGAGGGACTTATGAATCGAGGGACCTTTGAATAGAGAGCCTTATGCACAGAGGGCCTTTTAAACGTCACCCAGAAAATCCTCTGCTGGAAAAATTCCTTCACCGGCCTGTCGGGCCCGATTTGTATTCCATAGCACGCGACAGCTTGGCCCGACAGGCCGCCGTAAAGGCCTTCAGACAGGCAAAACAGTTTTTTTCCTTCGTTTCCTTCGTTTGGAAGTACGCTCAACGCTGCCGCAAGGGCGCTGTTTGAACAGCGCCCTTGCGGCAAAGCCGGTGTAAAAGGTATCTTTGTTTTAAAAGCAGCCACGCGGTTTGGTGTGTTGCGTTATGGATATGGCGGAGGCCAAGGCCCTAGAATCCCGTGGTGTGGTGGAGGGAATACGTTGCAAGGTTGTGTTTTTGATTATTTTTCTCTTGCATTACTTTGGTATACATCTTGAGTAAACTGGTTGAGCCTGGATTTCATCGTCCATAGTTGAAGGGCTGATAAATGGCTCCGATTAAGCTGAAGCCCCTTCCACCGTCCCGTGTCAAGCTTAAATGTGGATTTGAGGGATGTGGGTATTTTGGCGAAAAACGTTTTTTTTAGGAGCATCAGCGAATCAAGCATTCTGGGCTGCCCTGCAAGTTCAGGAACAGTGGTTTTGGCCAAGGAGGTCGTTTTGAAGCATGGGTCAAACAGCGGGCAGATCAGAACAGTGGGGAGAAAACAAACAAGTAAGTGATGTGGTGTTCGTTGTAATTTCGGCAGCTTACATTTATTTCCACACAGTATGTTATGCTCACTGTTGATCAATAATTTTAAATGATATTGATAAGGGAAAAATGAATTTTACCAGCAGACTGGTCAAATTAGACTAAAACATTTGATTTTCCCTTCTGTCTTCTTTTAAATCCAATGCCTGTTTGTCCAGAATTAACCACAAAAGTTGCATACCTTCATCAGTGGATTTGTAGATGCCAAAGAAACAAAACTCTTCACCTTTCCACATTAATTTGAGTTTTAAGTACCAAACTATTTCTCTCATTTCATTTTATTCACTTACCTAAATATGCCTATGATCTATGTCAAGGGGACAAAGATATAACAAAAACACAGCCTAGTGCAACCTTTACTCATTCCTTTTACTCATAACTTCCTTGGAAACATGATATTTATTTGACATTTACTATCAAACTGACTTAAGGTTATTTATTAGCCTCATGAACTTCAGATCCTAAACTACGTACCCTCATGGAAATGAGCACGGCAATGCATAAAAAACTTTGAAATAGCCAACAGCTTCAAAATTTAGGATTTGTCATGTAAACATGTATTTATAAGTCATGGAAAGCTAATATTACATGTTTGTATTCAACTACAAGTAGCCATGATCCTTAAAAAACACTTTCAAATATAAAAAGTACCCCTCCAATCCTGTTTGTCTGGTCATCAGAGCAAAATCCATATATAAATTTTGGGGGTTCCTTCCAAATTACCCCCTCCCACCTCCAAAAAAACTGAAATCATGAAAATCTGCAGAAGCTGGCATAAGTAACAGCATGGTATGGGAACCAGGTCAGCTTTCTTCCATTGCAAACTATATTTTTTAAGTATTCTGGGCTGGACTATGTAACCTAATAACAAAATATCACTTATTCGCATTCTAGTACAGCCTTTTTTGTCAATGGCAGCTGCAGAGGACTGAAAAAGGGGGCTGCTTTTCATGTTATTGTATATTTCCACCTGTGACCTAAATCATCTGAATTCAAGACTGAGTCTTATTCAAGACCCAGTAGAGCTGACTTTGACACACACTATTTGTATGCTGTACATCCACAAATCTCAAATTACATCCAATAATAAATTTCCTTTACCAATGGTGACTCCAGTAAATGAGAATTGGTGGTTCGGTATTCAATTTGTTATAGGTTTCTGCCGATAACCTTAATTTCCTGAGCGCGTCTGATAATTGAAAACCCGAAAAACAGTCTCAGTTCTAGAGTTTTGAAAATTAATAGACTTGTGTCATTCCACTTAGATTTGCCATAGGCGGCTTCAGAGCACGAAAATAAGGATATCACACATATAAGGATCAGAGCACAAAAATAAGGATAATGATATCCATTGGTGCCAAACTAGAAGTTTTTTATGCTAATTTTAGTATTTTCTATTAAGAATGTGGAAAATGAGTAGGAACATTTTACCAATTGAATGGGTTTTAGACAATTTTAATAGTCCTATCCTAACCACCCGACATATTTGGAGGTTTTTTCGAAAGTGCCCGACAGATTTGAGATTTTTGCAGCTCTGGCTTAAAGGCTGCTCATAGTTCTAAGACTACCTTCAAAAGTTTACTGACGCATGTTAAGGATCCTATGAGTAAGGGAGAGAAAGGGGGGGGAAGTTTATGAAATGAAATGTGAGTGTGGGTCAACATATATAGGGGAATCAGGTAGGCCGCTAGGGGTAAGGGTGGAGGAGCATATAGGGAATATTCGGAACGGCAGGTTAATTTCACTACGGCAGTGTTAATTTCGCTACCGACACGTAAATTGTATTTCACGGCTATTTACCCGCTTTTTTATTTCGGGACAAATCGTCAATAAAAAGCCTAACAATCTCAACGAACAAGATGTTGAACATCCAGACCAACCACAAAACACACCCCACAGGAAAAAAACATTGAGCAATCTACACGCCACCACCGAGAAACATCTTATTGTCTTTAGTCAAGTTTTGAAGTCTGCACTTTGATGAATACTTGACGATCAGCGAAATTTCACCTGTTTTTCATACACAAAGGAGTAATTTTCATATGGCTTAAAATAGAAAAACCCCAGAGCAGCGGGTCCAGATTCGCAGCGCTAGTCTGTCGCTGCAATTCAGTGATTTGGCGTCAGGGAGTTCTGTGCTGTGACGCTGTCGGCGGCAGACCCACCATGAACTCGCGTTACTGTCAGTGCCGTGCCTTTACGAGCGCCGTAACCGGCCAAGTTTTACAGCACCGGTGAAGTGGACGGCTGCTGTGTTGATGTAAAGGGCGGCCGACGAGCCACTGCTGGAAAACCCCGCTGGAACGCCGGCTATTCAAGGAGCTCGTATTTTTGCTCCATCACAAACGGTGGAAACGAAGCCAATCATGGTAGACGGCAGAGTGAAACGCACCCTATCAAAATGAGAGAGTAACTGACCATGCACTACAGCAGCCAGACAATATCAACAGTCGTGGCGGGGTGATAAGCCGAAAGGTGACACGCACACGACGTCTTTTTCCCCTAAGCATAGTCAGAGACATTTTTAAAATTTCGGTTAATATAAGTACCAAAGTCCTATTTTTGTGACAGAATAATGAAAATTGGGTATCAAGCGGCAAGAACCACACTTAAATGCAAAATGACCCTTCGGCTACAAAATCTACACAGTCAGACACCAATGTTCCTTTGGACCTTTCATAGCACGGAAATTGCTTAAATGGTTGCTTGAAATGGGCAAGAAAGATTGCTATAAGCTTCCTCTACCGGCCTTCTGCCGATGTGCTGTAACCTTTACATCGGCAGTTGCCGCGATGAAGATCGATGAGGCGGCGACGGCTTCGCCCCCGTGCCAGCTTACCTATGCTCGAGGCATGTCCAAGGCGTGGGTTGGAGTACATTCACATGAGTTGCAAGTGCATAAGGCATGCGGCCAGATGCTATAAGTGCTAGGATAATTAAAGAGTGTCGTGAGGAGTTGACTATTCCACTTCGCATTTTGCTTAAAAAATCGACAGATGAGGAGATATTCGCGAGCAGGTGGGCGGAGACCAATATTGTTCCAATATTTAAAATGGGGTAAAAAAGTTACCACGAAATTATCGCAGCATCTCGCTTCTCCCTCTATTTTGTAAGCCTTTGGAGAGGTGCATATATCAGACCCTTCTGACGCATGCTTTGCCAGTACTTTCCGAAAACCAACACGGCTTTGTCCCACGCCGATCGTGCGATACTAATTTGGCAACCCTTCTGAAAACAACGTGGGACACTATCTCTTCCGGCCATCAAACTGACATTATTTATGCTGAATATTCTGCGTCGTTCCAGAGCGTTAATAATAAATTCTTGCTCTTTAAGCTTAAAAAGTCTTACAATGTTTCCGGAAAGGCTTTGTCTTGGCTCACTTCATTTCTTTGCTCTCGCAAACAACGCGTCATTCTACATGGAAAGTGTTCTAGTTGGACGGAAGTGCGCTCTGGAACACCGGAAGGTAGTCAGGTCTCTCCTTTGGTTTTCGCCCTCTTCATAAACGATCTTCCGGACGACATACAAACAACCTCTTTGCTCTTTGCTGACGACAAAGATATATATCACAAAATTTACTCTCCTGAAGATTCTAGACTTCTTCAGGAGGATCTTGATAGGCTGACTACGTGGTTGGAGGCTTGGAAACTGAATTAAAATCCTTCAATATTCCACTCGTTTCGAGTCAAATTAAAAACTAATTTTATACTGGTTACATGTCAAATTCGGGGCACCACTTTTGAACATATGGAAAAAGTTCGCGGCCTCGGTATTTGCCTAGACTCGAAATTGAATTTTACGGACCATGTAGACTTTACTGTCAGCAAAGCTAACAAAATGTTGAGTCTCCTTATGCGCTCTCTTCAGACTGGCCAGGTGGCGGGCAGGTTCAAAGTAGGACCTATTTTGGCAGCATACTTTGAAAACTATTCGTTCAATTCTGGAATATGGATGTGTCCTCTGGGGCAGGGCTGCGAAATATCATTTGCATAAATTAGAAAGGGTTCAGCATAAGTTTCTCATGTGGCTTGCATTTCAAAACCATACATCTCAGCTCTCTCAATCACTAACATATCATGATCTCCTACAGCTTTTCAAAATTGGCAGATAGTCCCAGAGGAGGCTACAGTACGACATTTGCTTTGTTCATAAAATTCTCTCCGGTAGAGTGGACTCCGCTCCCCTGCTTGGGAGTTTCCCACTGCATGTGCCCCAGCGAAGAACCAGGGGGCATCTCACCATGTCTTGCACGTGCCGGTGCCTCGAGTTGAGACGGTGAAAAGAGGCTTGTTTCGCCGGGCGGTGCTTGCTTTTAACGCACACGTCGGTTGCTTCCGGTGGATCCTTTTAATTCACCACATGCTTGTTTTAAGTCTAGTGTAATTAGATACATTAAAGATCATCCTTTTTAACATCATCCGTGTGCTTTAGAATTTTATTCGTCGAATGAACTGCTTAAGCTGCTTAAGTTGCTTTAAGTCATACTTTTACCGTTTTAAATGTGTTTTAACTTATATTTTTAGTCATTGGGTCCCTTTACCACCAATACGAAATATGTCATTGTAAATACTCATCTACTGTTTTCTTTTATGTCCATGACTTCAGCTGTAATTGGGCCAGATACATGTTGCTGATCTAAGTGAATAAATACAAATGCAAATAAATACAAATTCAGGAGAAACGCACCAAACAGTTTTCTTAATAGGTTGGTTACTACTACAAAACGTGATTCCAGCCCATGGTACATGTAAACAAGATAATTCATATACTCACACAATCTTATCATTGAAGACTTCTGCAGGACGCGAAGGGCCTGCTAATTTGAGTGAAAAGAAAGCAATCCTGGGCTGCACACGTCGCACTCCGTTTGAATGCCGATGTGTAAAAAACGCGTTTTCATTAAGGGAGGATTCACTAAAAATTTGTATATTCTTCTCCGATTCGGTCAGCGCTAGAGACACTCAAAGACTTAATGACTAAAATTTTCCCCTTGAAATGTTTCAGGTCTTCTCCAGGCAGTTCGGAGCTGGCTCATGCAATCACAGCCTCAGCTGAGCAGAAGCTGTCTTCACTGATTGCCGGCTACAGAAGACGCCGTTCAACGTGACGATGAAGTCAGCCGCCGAGGCCCTGACCACGTGTATTTCCAGACTCGGTCAATGGCCCTGCCACCGGCAGAGACGCGACCCAGTCATGGGCGCTCCATCAGAGAGGATGACGTGTGGTCTCCCCACATTGGGCTTTCTATGGAGACGAGCTCTCTATATCGGTCAGTAGCAGCCATGACGTCGGCCCGAGGCACGCTGTCGACTCGGAATACTTATAGAACACTTAGGGCGGCACATATGCCATAACTCTGGCCGCTGGGTCACGTAACTGTGCCTCATCAGGTCGCAGAATAACGCAAATTTTTTCATCATCATGATCAAAGTAAAGGATTGAGCTATTCTCATCTACTGCATATTGGACAATGGACGCTCATGGGGAGAGACCTAGGTGAGTTGGCTTACACCGTTAAATTAAGAAAAATATTAGTGTAAAGAGAATTGTTTGCTCATGGGAGGACAGCTAGCCATAATATAGACTCGCTCCTAAGCATTCAACCTATTTCTGAAATACGCTTACAAGAGAAACGTTAGTTTTGCTGACACTGTCGTTAACGAGTTGCAGCCTATAATTCCAAGCGAACGGCCGACACCCTGCAATAAGCTTTACCGCTTAACCAACCGAACTCAATATCCATCCTGGCACTGAAGAGGCAGCCAAACGGCCGACCCCGTCACTGAGCGAAGTGATTTAATGCACGGTGGAGCTCGTTGTTTTCAGCACATGGGCCTGCACGATCATAGCGACTCCCCAGGCGCCATTTGTAGACGTCAGGCAGACGAAAATCTGAGCTCTCAGTCGGCAATGCAAGTCCAGCGCACCAGATTAACAGCAAACTTCTCTCTTTCCCAGACTGGGATTGGAATGAGAGGACATTCGTTCTCAGCAAGCACCAATTCTAAAGACGGATTTTCGCACAGATAGCGAACTTTTACAGAGAAGGAATGTATCCTATCATTATATTTCCGTGAGTATTTCCCGAGGTAGAGCTTTGGCATTCTCTTCCCTTTTAAATGTGTTTTTTGGTTTAAGCCAAACGAGGCAAGGTCTTGTCATTCATTGATCTGAATGAGCAAAATGAGATGTATAAGCATACATGTGTTAGGTATCGGATGTCAGTCCCAGGATGCCCCTCTTTTTGGGGAGGAAGTCCAGCTTATGCCGATCCCGTCACGCACCTACTACTTTTTCAGACATTCCTATACCTTTTTTGCGATACGTCTCTGCATATTGGGTATCTAGAGCAGGCCCTTTTTGTTCTACTGGCGCTCACTGTTCTCGCGTGACACGTGCGGTATTGTTCCATTGACTCAGCACGCACTGGTACGAGACCCCGCCCTACCGCCACCGGTACGTAGGGATAGGCACCCATCACCCCCGCCCCTTCAATCTCAGCATCCATTATATCTGGCGAAAAGCAAAAGGCTTAAGCAGGCCATCTGGGTCTGCACCAAAAGTGTGTGTACAATTTTTGGTTAGGTTACTATTTTGCTCACTAAAGGTGAACGAATTTTTTTACAAAAGAGAACTCATGGCCCTGACTTGTTCCCAGGCCAAGAGAGAAGAATCCTCACCGAAAATTTTTATTCTCGAAAATTTTGTATGTGAATCTCAGATCGAAACATTAAGTCTGCTATTTCTGCTGCACCTCTTAACAATTTTGGAGGCTAGACAATGACTCGGACCGGTGACCTGACCTGATATGACCTGAACCCAAAATGTAGATGGAAGCTGAAAAACAGGCAAGTATGGCGACACGCAGCTTCGTTTTCTTTCATCTGTCAAAATTCTTAGGGGGTGTTGGTACCTACGCCTCTGGCGCGTGTTAACATGCACATTGACGGGGGGCGGGTACCCGCCCCTCGGGTTTTTCGGAGATAGTAGAAAAACGGCGGCGTGTAGCGCCGCCGTACTTGGTATACCTTTTCCCTCATCATTTTTACAACTTCTGTGAAAATTTTAAGGTTAGGTCATCTCAGGTCAGGTCACCAATACAGGTCAAGTGACCCGACCTCAAAAAAGTTTAAGATAGCATAAGTCGGAGCAGGGTTAACTTATCCGATTGAAACTCATATCACATAATGGCCCCACCGAGTTCTCTAAAATATGTTCCGGTATTTTTGATATCGATCACCTAAGGTCAGGTACGAGGCATGAACTCTCCATAGGAAATACATGGGAAAATGGCTTTTACGGAATAACTCAGTAACGGATGGTGATAGAGCATTTATTTTAGCTGCATTAGACCCGCCTGGGCATTGCGGTTCTAATGATATGCCTTTTATATAATTTGACCCTGACCTGACCTTAGGTCAGGTCAAATCCTTGATTTGACCTAGCAAGGTCAAGTTATATATCATTCGATTCGGCTTGCTAAGAGGATTCATATAGTTTAAGTCGTTTTGCTCTATCCTTAGTTGTTCAGATGTAATGGCTCAAAAAACTAAATTTACATGTTTTCCCTATGACGGGCATGTTTTGACCTCTCGTGACCTTAAATGTGACCTGACAAAAAAATGGTTCAAATGTTTTCGATGGAGAAGTGGATGGGCAGCCCAACGCCGTTTACCGTTTGTCGCTAACTACCGTGGTTCTCGAGATCTTAGGGGGCGGGTACCCGCCCCCGCCCCGTCAATGCGAAGGTGGCTCAGACCCCCGTCAATGCGCGTGTTAAGGTGGGGTGAGTCGATTTCAGCAATTGTGAGATAAGGTAAATATTGGCGAAAAGGGTTGTAGCCCCCTCAGAACTTGGTTTAGTTCTAGTTAAGTTATATTTTTTACAAACGTGTAAGTGCATTTGGGTACTTTGTAGTGAGCAATATAAATATGGTTGGCAATACAGATACAAATCGTTAATGTGTATAAATCAATTAGTTAAGACAATAGTGGAGGTAATGAGAAGGGGGGCAGGGCTAGGGCAGGAACTCAACGCCAGAAGTGTCGATGCGTTGGATGCACTGTAGTTTGGGCAACACAAGTCGGCAGTCCGGGGAGAATGGCGACACAACGGTAAGGCCATTTTCCTGCTTATACATATGCCAACGGCATACTAGCGGATCAGCAGCGTAACGAAATTACCACTACCAAACAGCAGCGCTTCAAAAGCTCAAAATCAGTTCTGTTTTTGTGAGCCCCATGTTTTCTAACATGACAACAGTGTTAGGCAATAAGCTGAATTATCCTTTGCAAACGCCCGAAGGTTTCTCTATGAGGAGGAAATACGCTTTCCACCCTTGCACAGAGCTTTATCAAGGTTATGAAATGTGTCACAGCTGGAGAAGTTTATTTATCTTCCAATATAAAACAAATAATGCAGGCCTACGTGCCAGCCAATGTTTACCAATAATAGGTATTGTGCCTTGTGTACCAGCGAACCATTTCCCAAATTGAATTCTTCAGATGTGAAAATTATTAAAGGTATAATCTGGCGGCCAGATGGCCAGTGATAGCCATCCCGACATGACGGCTCGTGGACAGTGGTAGTACCAGGCATGATGCACTTTCAAAATAGCAGGAAAATTCTGTTCATTAATAATACAATATCACACTTTTCGGTTATTGGTTTCTAGAACGAACATAAGGCTAACAGTTCCTTCAATTAACACGCGCATTGACGGGGTCTGAGCCACCTTCGCATTGACGGGGGGCGGGTACCCGCCCCCTAAGATCTCGAGAACCACGGTAGGTAGCGAAAAACGGTAAACGGCGATGGGCTGCCCATCTACTTCTCCATCGAAAACATTTGAACCATTTTTTGTCAGGTCACATTTAAGGTCACGAGAGGTCAAAACATGCCCGTCATAGGGATAACATGTAAAATTCAGTTTTTCGGGCATTACATCTGAACAAGTAAAGATAGAGCAAAACGACTTGAACTATATGAATCCTCTTAGCAAGCCGAATCGAATGATATATAATTTGACCTTGCTAGGTCAAATCAAGGATTTGACCTGACCTGAGGTCAGGTCAGGGTCAAATTATATAAAATGCATATCATTAGAACCGCAAAGCCCAGGCGAGTCTAATGCAGCTAAAATAAATGCTCTATCACCATCTGTTACTGAGTTATTCCGTAAAAACATTTTTCCCATGTATTTCCAATGGAGAGGTCATGCCTCGTACCTGACCTTAGGTCATCGATATCAAAAATACCGGAACATATGCTAGAGAACTCTGTGGGGCCATTATGTGATATGAAATTCGATCGGATAAGTTCACCCTGCTCCGACTTATGCTATCTTAAACTTTTTTGAGGTCGGGTCACTTGACCTGTACTGGTGACCTGACCTGAGATGACCTAACCTTAAAATTTTCACAGAAGTTGTAAAAATGATGAGGGAAAAGGTATACCAAGTACGGCGGCGCTACGTGCCGCCGTTTTTCTGCTATCTCCGAAAAACCCGAGGGGCGGGTCCCCCCCCTGTCAATGCGCGTGTTAAAGAAGAAGAAATTGAGTGTGGTGCTATTATACACCCTTGTTCCTGAAAACTCTTAAGCTTGAGAGCATGGTAATGTTACGGACTCCAAAAATCAGGTAAACAAGTCGGAGACACGACGACGCATCGGCGCTTCTTTTCAACCTCCCGACTTGTCCATTGATCTCCGACGCTCGACATCCCTGTTCTATATAGACACCGCTGATGCGGCGTCGCTGTGTTGCGGGCGTATCGGCCGTCGGCAGCGACGACGTCACTGATATGTGCTGATGGCGTGCTGCTGGCGCGGCGGTGCGGAACTGCTGCTGTGACACCCTCCACTTTCCTGACGTTTCCGATCACACCGAACGATCTGTAAGGGATGGAAAATGAGATGGAAATTCTGAGACGGCACGAAGTGGGACAGAGTGGCAGGAAATTGTCTGGGATTTATTCCGGACGGGATGGAATGGGACAATTCCTTATGGAAATGCTACAAGAAGAATGGAATGGAATGGGACGAGACCAAATTTGGAATACATTTTCAAGGAAAAATGGGTCGGGCCAAACTTGAATGGGACGAACTGGGATTCATTATGAATCCCATGCTGATCTTTACTGACATTACAGTGAATATGCTGACCAGTCAATTCGTAATGTAGGCCTGTGTTGTGCTCGAACAATGTGTATATAAATGTTCGTATGAGCTGTTGCACCGAACATTATACCATCAAATACCAAAACACATCTTCAGCGTGTATATTATAACACATTATTTTGTCTAAATGCAAGTTCAATCATAAAAGGTACGGTTCCCAGAGCTGGGAAAACGAAAAATAAGCGTGCATGAATAAACTAGAAAACGTATCATGACCTCTCATAACATGTTTCTACTACAATAGCAGCACTGTGTTCACCAAGGCTTGGAACTACCCAGGGTACACCCGCACTTTCCGTTTTCTCTAACACTTGATTCCAAGATTAAAACTTTAATAATAATACCAGCAAAAAAACAATAAAATATGTACAAGTCACCATATAAGGAATACAATAAATAAAAAATTATCTAATCACATCGGCAAGACCAATTGGAGGCAGCTGCTTCTTAACCCGCGCCCCACCGGGGGTCTGGCGTCACCTTCGCCCCACCGGTGGGCATCGATGCCCCCTCCCCTAACCCCTGAAAATATGGGGGTTAACGCAAATATGTAAAGTGAATTAGAAAGCTCGCGTGAATTCAGCAAGAAATTACTTCACATGTTTAAGCACTCAGGTCAATGGTTTGACCTCCAGAGGTCAAGCTAGGTCAAGATCGGCTATTTTCACTCAAATATGCAGTGCTTAAGCAGACTGGGCATAACTCTTATGCCATTAGAGCTATTGAGATTTGATAAAGTACATTTGATAGGAAAATATCAGGCCTTTTTCCGTTATGTGAAACGTGATGACCCCCGCCAGTGGTTTGACCTCCAGAGGTCACCTCGTGACCTAATATGAGCTGAGGTTACGAAAGATCAGAAAGTAACCTTGCCTTATATCAAATGAAGGCCAGTGACAAGACATACACGATGGGGTTTGATTCATTGCTCTAGCTTAATTAGGTCAAAAGTTATTGTCAAAATACTGTTGTTGACCCATGGTGACCTTGGATGACCTTGAAGAAGTCAAATGGCAAATATGACCCCTGGGATACGTGAAAGAGTGTCTAAGAACGCTTCTCTGAGTAAGCCGAGCATTTTCAATCGTTTTTTTGTGACTTTTAGATCATAAGACAGCCTTTCCCCGTGCTTTTTCAATGGGAGAGGTCACCTCGTGACCTGACCTCATGTTACGAAATCGAAAAATCCCGGATATACACCTTGTAGATCCTGGAGGGGTGATACAGTGTAGGAAGTTTCAAATCCATCGACGTCGAAATGTAGTTCTTATGGAGCTCAGAAGTTGAAGTGGGGTGACCTTGGTTGACCTCGTCTGGTGACCTGACCTTGGGTGACCCGGGGTAAAAAATTCAGGGATGGTGGGGAAAATTACGGGGTGAGAGGTAGAGCCCTCAACCGCGGTGCTGCGCCACGTCGTTTTTCTGCTGTCCCGGAAAAACCTTGGGGGGCATCGATGGCCCCCGGTGGTGCGAGGGTTAAATATGTACATTTGTACAAGCTTTAAGTCTATGCTCAGACAGGCTATAAAACAGTACCTATTACATGTGGATTGCCAAAGCTTTCTACTTCTTGTATTTGAAACCTCGTCTCACACAGTGCTTTGTATAATGCCAGGGGTTTCAGTAAAAAGCAGAGAGTCGGTCGGACGTAAACAAGCCGAGAGTTGGCTGTCATCTTAAGTCGAGGGCTGACTGTCATCTCCGCATCAGGCATTCGAACGCGTCTCAGAGTCGGTGTCAGGCTGGTTCAAGAGCTTTTCAGTGGGGAATATTGCAACGCTGATGGAAACTTGAAAAAACATAAATGTGGTGAGGGAATATGAGTGCACAGAAATATCAAGGCTGCTTTCAAACATCAAATATCAAAGCTGCTTCGACATTTTACACTGCACTGCCCTATTCACACCAAATTAAGACAAACACCACTTTTAAATGTTTAGACCATTTTGCAAATTAACGTTTGATTGCCAAGCACGAAAACCTTCAACCTCCTTTTACAAGCAGGCTCGTTAAGCGACACAGAGGGCAGGGCAGTTGCAGACTGCACTCAAAGTGACATTGCAGCGGCACTGGCAGCTCGGGGTACGGCGGCGGCACTGTTGTTGGCGGGTGAGAAGGATGAACGAGGCACAGGTGGTTGCGTGTACGTCGCAGGGGTCTCCGAGGACCTGACACGGCGAATTACCCGCTGAGGTGTTCCCATTACGGTGACTGGTCGGCAACTGCCTTCTCTTATTTTTGCTTCTACTTTTATGTTTTTCCACTCACCGTGTTTTTCTTTCTAATTACGAAATCTTTGATCTTAATCTTTGATATAATCTAGAAAGGAGCGACGCCTAGATATAAGCTTCATGCTTTTCCACCAATCAAAGATTATAAGCTGATCATGATGTCTGTAAAGAAGCAAATAAGCCTTCTTCTTTTTCAAAGGAAGGTTTGATCTTGGATTTTTGTCTTAGGCTCTTGGCATCTATTCGAATTAAAAAAATATATGCAGGTTTTCTCACGTACTGTGCTTTTGGGCATGCAACTGTTTTTACTTTCCCTGTAATTTTGACGGGGTGACCTTGTAAATAAACACGCAAACACAGTCATACAGGCAACGAGTTCGGGCAATCTGTTTTATGTATCTTTATAGGCGGGTCACGAAAAATAATTCAACTTTTTCGTTCCTACTCTACCGATTGTGACAAGTAGCAGGCATATCAGCAAACTCATCGATTTCAGAGTTGGCCACATGACCTTTGCAGTCCGCGTGCCCTAAGCCACCAGTTATGATGATGATTTCAGAGTTGTTGCGTGGGCCCAAAACGTTATCGACTTAGGTCAGTATATAGGATTGGCACATGAAGACGTGCAGCTTTTTCGAATATCGGCATCGAACTCTGTTTCAGACACATAGAAAGCGTAAAAATGACATCTTGCAACACCCTCCCATTAAGAAGTTTAAGCAGTTTCAACGCCGGAAACACGACTTTACTGAAGCTAAAATACGTATGAGATTTTAAAGAATGCCAGTTTTTGAAGTCTCAGTAAGTTTTTTTGACAGTATCGATAGCGATTAAGCCAAATAACTAATTCTATCAGAAAATCAAGACAACAAAATGGGACCAGTTATTGTCGAATGACTTTGTCTGTCAGACTCTCCATCGTGTTCCATGTAGGTAAAGTGATTTTAAGCAAGCCATTCTATTATCATGGCTGGACTTACTATGTGATTTCGTCGCATGTATGGTAGATAGCAATGATTAGACATCCAGTAAAAATAAAGCCAACCATCATGTGCCATCCAGAAAAGAAGCATCTTCTCGGTATTCGCTAATAAAGACGTCTTACTAGTGCATCAGAGTGGAGAGCCAGTCATTTCTTTTGCATCCTTACATACTTTTTCTAGAGGGTACAATAAAGTAACCGCTTTCCAAGCAATTACCATTCGATAGATATATCTTATCTTCGATTCCCACTTGTATAGTTCATTTCCCAGGGCGGCAGCAGCGAAACATATAGAAAACAAAATTTTCGCTGATGTAGAAGTATTTCCGTCAGTCAAAGTCGTACTTTTGTTTCTCTTCCCCAAAATGACACCTGCTTTTTTCTGACGATTCCTAAGCAATGCTAACAACTTGCTGGTGACCAGTCTACTGCATTGGCCGGCTCTAGCACGCCTCATCAACTTGAAATGCCTCTGAGATTGCAGCTCATTTATGTACCTTGGACCGTTCAGTTCACGCTCCAGGTGACTGCTCCGACTTTGGTGTCAAGATGTTCGCTACCGGGGCGCGTTCGATACATTGGTAAATATCGCCAACTGAGAGGGAATGCTCGTCTTGCTGGCCAGACAGAGACGTCAAGAGCACAGTTTTCCACTTGTTCTCTCTGTCTTATACGGTCAGTCTTTTTCGTCGATGAGTAGAATGTTGCGGAAAAGAAATGGCGTCGCAAGATTACTTCAAGCTACTCTGCCTTTGATGTTGCTGAAAACAACACTGCAGTCCCATTACAGCCGTGGAATCGACTTACGCAGACGCTAGAGGTGGGCCGGGGCGTTTGCCCTGCATCCGATGGGGCGCGGGAATGATACCAGACTTTCTGGTAAGTTTGGCCACGGCTTCCAAATTGGTTTTAAACTCTACCCATGTCATTGAGAGGTTCTAGTTTCACGTACTTCGTCTCTTTCCGATTGTATAATTCCACCCATTCAGGAAGGCTGCTATTTTCAAAACAGAGCAATTACGTGCGGCCGCATTCAGCCACACCTAGCGAGCCACGTATACCCGCAGAACTTTTTGACTCAATGGGACACAATCATCTGTATTGAGGCTGGGAAACAACTCGAGCAGAAATTGAGCGGCAGCCCGAGCCAACTTGAAGAGCGAGCGGATCACATACTGAGGGGATCGAAGCAAACTGCACAATTACGCTAAATTCAGTGTAACGCTGTGAACTTACCTTCGGGGTATTTCAGAAATAATGATCTTTTTAAGTGTACAGAAAGTGCTAAAAGTCGTTCAAATTGCCAAAAACCAGCATTTAAATGATGAATGGTTAAACTTTTTTGGAAAAGTGTTTCTTGAGCTTACATTATTATCATCATCTTATTTGCACTCGAAAACAATTATACAAGCAATACATATTATATATTTTTGCTTATATCCGAGAACAAGAAACTGACAGCACTGCAAGGCTTTATCACGGTCATATGGCACGTGAGCATGCATATAAAAACACAACGTTCAGTAATATTTCGAGTAAAACATGTCTGACCCAGATTATGTTTCAACGCTCCATATGAACGACTCGATGCGGCGGGTACTGCACAAACAAACGCACCGTTAACCACAGAGCAAGAGACAGGCATGGATTTGGACCCTATTCTGCCTGAGCGTGAGAGTTGGGGTTTATGAGATTCAGTGTGTGTATACACTGTGATGTATGGCAGTGGTGAGGTAATATTCGCAGTTCCATTGGCGTGATACTTGTTACGTGATACCCTCAGGATTTTGAACGGAAATTGCACTTGAATGCATAGTGAACACAATTTGGTCAACTCATTTTCAAGATTACTTTGAAGTAGTAAACATATACAATACGTATCAAAATATGGATAATCGGAAAAGTTACAAAATTTATTGTCGATATATGTATAATTCGTAAGAACCTATTTCTGGTTTTATAATAAACTTAAAATATTATTATTTCTAAAGCACCCTGTACAATTATGTCCACAAAAAATTAGTTAAAGTCTTCTAAAAGTTAAAACAACTTCAAGCGCCAACAAGTGGATGCTCCTGAGCATTACGGCTTATGTTCAACCTTTTAACTATTTTACCAGTCTGACCAAAAATAATTTCTCTGAATCGCATAGCTTCTGTTTTTATGATCAATAAGCTAGCTTAACAATATTTTGAAGCATTATGCTTGGTGTACAGATCATTTTGTATGCATGTAATTTGGAACAAATATGTTCTTTCTAGGACGACGGTTAAGATCATTTTGTATGCATGTAATTTGGAACAAATATGTTCTTTCTAGGACGACGGTTAATATTCCTCGAGCTCCACGACCGTAAGGTTTACACGTTTACGCCTTTTTCTTGCCGCAACGACATCCTCATCTTTCACAGCTGGCGAATTATGGTAACCAGAGCGTCGCGTCATTCAGTCTGGGTTCTTATGCGGGATGCACCTCCCCGTCAGCTGGCCGGTCAGCCGAACAGTCTCCTGTTGATCACGCCCAAACTCCCTAATAGAGACCCGGTGTAGCACCACGGCACAGCTCTGCTGACGTGTTGTGGTGCACTCCAAATAATCCGATCTGCCAATTGGTCACGCCCCTGATGAGCGATCAGCCAGCCGCACAGCCAATTGATTGATCCGTGCGCTGAATCACCTACCAATCTGGCGCTGGCAACAGCAGGCCAGCTGCAACTCAAAACAGTCAGACAAACTGAACTAGTCCCAACCAATGGAGTAAAAGGAAGGCGTAAAGCCACAACATGTAACACCCAGTATCAACCACGGCAATCAACTCCAGTTCGGAAAATAATCATATTGGTATCATGCCATAATATAGAATCGGAAAATACTACGATTGTTATGAATTGTGTTCAAGTTATTGCAGCTTTGACTCCTGGTGCCAAAACCTCACTAAAGTCATTAAGGGACTTGTCACGGAAACTCTGATTCCACCATCCGAACGAGCAATGGCCTCAATGACGAGCTTATTTGTAATCCAAATTTTAACGTCCCACAAAGCACAGGGACGGCCACCCCGCTCAGGTCACCCTCTCACCAGTTAGTTGCCATCCGACCTACATCGGGTAAATACTGAGCGCCGGAGCGTCCCAGGAGAACCGATTCCAAGCTTCCGCAGGTGGAATGTCACTGTACAGTGTTCTAAGCGGGCCGGGATCCCAACACTCACCAACTGAGCTACCGGGGCGGCAACTGCTACTAAAACTGCTAGCAACAACTGCTATCATAGCAGTATTCGTTAAAATATGTTTTATCAAAATAGCCCACATGCACATATCTGCGCTGGACGCGGGCCTGCGCGCAGGTCACGTGACAAGTCCGGCTGGAACGGGCACCGGTTTGGGCTAGCTTCTGCACACCGCGCCACGTCTGCAGAAATTTTTGGTGGTAAAATACATCACTGGCGACCAGAATGAGATCCAACGTAAAAAGCAAGTACGGGAGTTTTGTGAACAGGGCATTTGGTGCAGACTCAGCAAGACTTTTGAAGATGTTACATAAACAGCGAGCTGAGCTCAGCCGGAGGAGATGCCGATAACTGCTTGCAACGGATCTGATTGTGTTGTGCAGCCAATGACAGGGGAAGTAAAGCCAGAGAGAAAGCGACTTTTCACACATCGCCGGGTCACGTAGTATTCAGTTCAAACTAAAGGACCTTCATAGTCCCATCGCAATAGGGAATGCTTCTTTCAGTCAGAATGCCGACAAGCTTGTAGAGCCGGGGTGGCCAAGTGGCTTCGTTGCCAGTCTTCGGATCGGATAGCATGGATTAACGTGGGTTCAATCCCCACGGCGGGAAACCGCCCTCCGTGTCCGATCTGACCCGGTAGAGAGGATCCTTAAACACCCACGCCAATACTCCCTGTAATTGGGCAAGTGTGCCTGTTGGGAGTGGCCCTGATAAAAAATAGAGCAATAAAAGCCAGAATTGGGGTATATATTGCCCAAAGGTTGAAGATCATTCACATAATCCAGAGGAAACATGAGTGAGTGTCAGACTACTTGGGAGATTTGGAGAAATCATATTCATATATATTCATTCATATATATCATATTCATATCATATTCATATACCTCAAACTTTTGATTTTACCAGGAGGCGGCCCTCAGAGACCTGCTGCTGTGAGGCATGAGCAAAAAGCGTTGCCAACTAGAACTTTTGTGCATGAGCTTACCTTAGTGTATGCATCTCTGTACGCTCGAGCTTTCGAATCCGTAACCCTCGAGAGCGAAAACCTTGGTGGGAATCAACGGGTAAGAGCAGCGAGGGGGCCGTCTTCAGAGGAATCGGGAGGGGCATTACTAGATGCGGAAGAAGAGTAATACGACGGATCAGTACTGGAACACCAGGCACCATCACTCTAACTGCCGGGGACATCCATTCTGTATGTTACCGCCAGACTGCGAGCCGTGGGGGCGCTCCTGCCACGGGGTCTAACGTCGGAGGCCCGGGTATCGGGCCCGCTAGCCGAGCCGCCAGTCACGTGACATCCGGTCCAGTCACGTGATCACGCAAGACATGACAGCAGGAAAACGACACGGCCAGCGCGGCAGAAGAGGAAGAGATGCAGGTGCTGAAAGTTAAGGAGAGGCAGGCTAGCTGATGGCTGAGGTCATATTTAATGGAAGAGCTTTTTTAATGAAGCCTTACACTGGAACCCAGATCAGTAGGTACAATCTCTAAGCATGGGCTTGACGAGAAGTTTGAAGGAGAAGGCTAGTGCGAAATCATCAAATGCGAAGCTCTGCAATTAAATGGATGCCGTTTTGACCTGACATTCTTATGGCGGATGTCAAAAGTCGCTTGCCACTATTAGGCTGAGATTGGGTGCACAATGCCAGATTTGACTGGCATGAGATGTCCTACGGCTTGCGGCCGTACCCACCAAGATGTATGGATGCTCATGAAGTGTCATGCGATCTGCAGAATAAGTACCTGCATCTGTTCTCCGATGGTCGCGGTGAAGTTCGCCACTCCGGTAGCTCAGCTAGTAGAGAGTTGGACTTCAGCCCGCACTGCGCAGTGGCAGCGCACCGGTGCACCGGTGGTAGCCACCGCGATGATAGCTTGGGATCGGTTCCCCTGAGACGCCCCGGCGCTCTATGTTTAACCCTCGCCCCCCTAAGGTTTTTCCGGGATAGCAGAAAAACGACGGGGCGCAGCACCGCGGTTGAAGGCTCTACCTCTCACTGCATCATTTTCCCATCATCCCTGAAATTTTTACCCCGGGTCACCCAAGGTCAGGTCACCAGACGAGGTCAACCAAGGTCACCTCACTTCAACTTTAGAGCTCTGTAAGAGCTACATTTCAAAGTCGATCGATTTGAAACTTTCTACACTTCATGACCCCTCTAGGGTCTCAAGTTGTATATCCGGGATTTTTCGATTTCGTGCCCTGAGGTCAGGTCACGAGGCGACCTCTCCCTTTGGAAAAGCATGGGAAAACCTGTTTCATGATATAAAAGCCACAAAAAGGATTGCAAATACTCAGACTGCTCAGAACAACGTTTTTGGACACCCTTTCACGGATCTCAGGGGTCATATTTACCCTTTGACTTTTCCAAGGTCATCCAAGGTCACCGGAGGTCAAAAACAGTATTTTGACAATAACTTTTGACCTAATTAAGTTAGAGCGGTGAAACAAACACCATCGGTCACTGGCTTTCATTTGATATACGGCAAGGTCACTTTTGACCTTTCGTGACCTCAGGTCATATTAGGTCACGAGGTGACCTCTGGAGGTCAAACAACTGGCGGGAGATCTTTACGTTTCACATAGCGGGAAAAGTACTGGCAATTTCCTATCAAATGTACTTTACCAGGCCTCAATAGCTCTAATGACATAAGAGTTATGACCAGTTTGCTTAATCATTGCATATTTGAGTGAAAATAGCCGATCTTGACCTAATTTGACCTCTGAGGTCGAACCATTGACCTGAGCACTAAAACATGCGAAGTAATTACTTACTGAATTCACGCGAGCTTTCTATTGCACTTTGCAGATTTGCGCTAACGCCCATATTTTCGAGTTACAGAGGGGCCATCGATGCCCCCGGTGGGGCGAAGGTGGCGCCGGACCCCGGTGGGGCGGGTTAACTGACGTAGATTAGCTGACAGATGGCTGGTGAGAGGGAGACCTGAGCGGGGCGGCCGTCTTGGTGCTTTTCAGTACATTAAACTTTGGCTTCTTAATTAACCTGTCATTACGAAGATGGTTCATTGGAATGGTGAGATCGGAGTTTTCGTGACAAGTCCCTTGATGGCGTTAGTGAGGCTTCGATCCCAAATGCTGACCGTGCAATAACTTGGAAAAAATTTGCTTTAAAAAATCGGCGCATAGAGGAATGAGGGAACATTCACCCCAGAGCAGAGCCGAAAATCGTCAAATGTCGTCAGTGCCATTTGCTTTAAGGAAACAGGCGAACCAGCAGCTGAGCCGGCAAATTCAAGAATGCGAGTTGATGCCAGTCGATCACAGTGAATGGGCGGCACCTTGAGTAATTATTTGTAAAGCTGGAGGAGGTGTCAGAATTGGGCCGATGATGAGCCTGCCATCAGCCAGTGCGTTCAGGACCGGGCATATCGTCCACCGGCGGCCGGGAGGTATGCAGTAGCCTGACGCATGGCGCACCGTTTTAAAAATTTGCCTTAGCCACTGCACACAAACAACGTCCCGCAGCAGAATAATGGCAAGGATTTCTCTGCCTGAACACTCCACTGGGTATAAGGAGGCCGACCAGGCAACGTCTCGGCTCGGGAAACTCGCCAGCCCACGATGGACTACATTCTCAGACACAAATAAATCGCATCCGACCTTCCAGGTGATCTAATGAGCACAGGCAGGGACTCGACAGGAATATCGGAACACATTCACCGACAGCGATGCAGAGGCTGCAGGACTATGGACTGCGTCTAAGAAAAGACGAATTCGACCCGTTCAAAGAAAATATAGAATACTTAGGTCATGTTATCAAGGAATATGGTCTGAAACCTTCCCAGGAAAGGTAGCAGCATGCAGGACATACCAGAGCAAAAACAAAAAAGAACTCGGGAGCGATAACATCGAATACGGAGATTCTGATGCACTCATATGCACTCCGCCGGTTCTTCAATCTCCCCAAAAAGGCAGCACCATGGACTTGGACGGCGGCATGCTGTGTCAGCTTAAAGAGGGCGAAGACTCCTCTTCTGGGGAAGCTGGAACGCTAGCCCACTACGATGTCAACATGCCAGTAAGAATGTACTGTCATGCCTCTTCCAGAAGTCGCGAAAGCCCTGATCCTGCCAACATAGGGGAAATCCCGCGGGAACAGGCAATTAAACATTTCCAAAACAGACGTCTATCCGTTCAAGTGCAAATAGTCCCTTCCACATAGTAGGGTTTCATAGTCGGGTAGATATCCTTCTTAGTCTGCGCATTGGGGATAATCATTTTCTCTCTCCTAAAACTTAAAGGGTCCTTTTAATTCGAGAATAATTATTTATCCCGGGTTAAAAATGTCTTCCCCTTGGAGAAAATAGCTATATTTTCTGAGCTCTGACCTTTTCAGTCGAGATGGGGGCGTGCACGTTCATAAATTTACTAATGGGACAGAAATGTCTATTGCCTATCGCCTCCTGAACCCTTTCACCGGCTGAGATGAAATATGCTCAGCCATAATGTGAGATACTCGCAATCGTGTTTGGAGTAAAGCGCCTCAGTGAGTACATTTTGGGGCACAAAATATCCTTCGTGAGCAATCACCGCCCTCTATCTCACATCTTCAGTCCAGCAGCAGCAGTGCCGTCTGTAGCCGTGGCTCGACTTCAGCGCTGTGCGCTGCTTTTGAGCATGCATGCTTATGAGATGAAATTGATATCATGAGCCAGGAGCGTGACAGCAGAAGCCCTCGGCCTCTACAAAGGTAGATATATCAGCTGCCGTGACCGTTTGCGGTCGGAGGTGACGGGAGACAGTCGCAGCTTGGTTGGATGTAGCCCTTCTGGTTACAGCAGAGCGAGAAGCGTCGGCTACACTCACAAACCCGTTGATTGGGCTGATTCTAGATGCGTGCGGTCAGAAAGTTGTCTAAAGGTTTTGAATATAGGAAGATTCAGCTTTTCTGCGGCTTAAACAGCGACTAGTTAGAACGGATAGTTGCCTTGTGGGAAAAAAGGTTGTAATTCTTCAGAAGCTCAGGACCCAGCTTTTGAGTGAGCTTCACATTTGACACATGTGAGTGTTTAGAATGATGATGCTAGCTCACGGATCTCTCCACTGGCCGGCGTTGATGGGCGCATTGAGTGGGCAAGCCAGACTTATACAGGAAGTCAAAATCATGCACAGACGTCATGCTCGCAGAATATGGTTCGCCCATGGGTGTACTCCTCAGGCCCGTGGGATAGAATTTCCATACACTTTGCGTCTCTGGATGACAAAGATGTATCTAATGGTGGTAGATGCTCTCACTCAAAATGACCGGAGGCGAAATAAATGACTGGAACGAACACATCAAACACAATAGAAGGCCCCGCAAAGATTTTTGTTACATGTGGGTTCCTAAATCTGTTGGCTGTCTGACAATGGCTCGTCATTTTCGTCTACCTCTGATGAACTGGACAGATATATGATGATCCAGATTAACCAAGCTGAATTCATGATTGGAACCGTGAACAAATTATTGAAGAAACTTTCTCCTCTCAGCCACCGCCCAGCAATTCCGCAGTTCGCGCGGTACCGCATCACACCACGTCTGCACCAACACACCATCTGCACCACCACACGTGCACCAACACGCTATTTGCACCATCACACGTGCACCAACACACCATCTGCACCATCATACATGCACCAACACACCATCTGCACCATCACACGTGCACCAACACACCATCTGCACCATCACACGTGCACCAACACACCATCTGCACCATCACACGTGCACCAACACACCATCTGCACCATCACACGTGCACCAACACACCATCTGCACCATCACACGTGCACCAACACACCATCTGCACCATCACACGTGCACCAACACACCATCTGCACCATCACACGTGCATCAACACACCATCTGCACCATCACACGTGCACCAACACACCATCTGCACCATCACACGTGCACCAACACTCCATCTGCACCGTGACACGTGCACCAGCACAGGCGGAGCGCTAGCTGAACCCATGCTTGGATGGCGGCGCTGAAAGAAGCTGCGAGAGACGAGCTTTCAAGGAAAGGCTCCGGGAGAAAGGAAAACAAGTGTGACAAAAATTATCTGAGAAAATAATCAGATGCTTTATCAACGCCACAAAATAGGCCAGTTGTCTCTCAAAACAAACCTGATTATTTTTATCGTATGCCGTCAATTTTCATATATGGACATTATCCAAAAAAGCCGAAAAGAATTTGTAAATAACATCAAAACGGCCGCGTGTCACCCTCAGAGAACATCGTTTCTACAAATTAAAAAAGTTTCTCCAAAGGGGAGATTGACACTGCGCATGAGAGCGTCAAAAGCCAAATATTTATCTTCCGAATTTCCTCCCGATTGGCCGAATTTATTTTTTATTTCACGGTAAGGTACAGCAAGGGATATATACAGCTGATGGAAATTAGAAAATGAGATCAACACCAGTTTTAAACATTTTGTACCCTTCTGTTAAATTCTGAATAGAAGCCACAAGTTTTTTACTGAAAACAGTGATCCTTAAATGTTCTGAAGTTTCTGAAACTCAAACTAATTTAAAACTTTTCGTTCGACGATCCATTCTTAACTGTATGGCCCCGGCCAAATGGCTCAAATTTGTCATCGTGTTTGACTTGGACAAAGTACACACATCGGCAAACAAAGAATGACAGACTTCCCAAACAAGAGCTGTGCCAGCTCACCACAACGAGATCTAATGAAGCCAAACCTAAGCTCTCCGCTCAATAGAACCTTTTCGTCTGGCCCGTTCCATTGTTGTCCGAAAGGCTGCCGCTCGCTGCTCGCTGGTAGCAGAGTGATCGGGAGTCACGCTGGATGCCTCGCTCCCGCGAGAATTGAACCAATGAAACTCACGTGAAACGATAGCGATGGAAACAGGGCTGAATGATTCTCAGAAACCAAGCGGAGAGACGTCGGTTTATTTCGGCCGCACGCATTTACTGCCTGCTAAAAGCTTTGTCCGCGACGACGGCTCCGCTGCTCGTGCTGAAACCCTGAACAAGCCTCTGATAGTTGGCTATGGTATTGGACAGGCTTCGGGGATGGCAGCTGATACGGCTTGGCGACAGGTCGTTACCCACGATGCTTAAAAAGAAGCAATATGCCGTAAAACAAAGACGAGGCAGCCAAGCAATAGGTATCGCACGCGTGCTTTCCAGAAGCAATAAGATATCGATGCTTCTAAAGCTCGGGGGAAGATGGGAATATATCTGCCGGCAGAGCGGACCCACTGCAAAAAACATCTCAGAGAACGGGATTTCGCAGCTCATTCATAAAACATGGTTTCTCAATTCCCTGGAAATATTTCAAGTTCGGATATCTTTCAGCCCTCGCCCCGCCGCGAGAAGGGTATCGATGCCCCTAAGGTTTGTAAGGATGGTGGACAAATTTCGGCGGCACGGAGCGCCACTGTGCTTGATATACCTTTCAACGAACCATTTTGGCAGCTTTTGACAAAATTTAAGGTTCAGGTAATAACAGGTCAGGTCAGTAGGTAAAGTAAAAAAGGTGATTTTATTTGAACATTTAAACTCTACCATGCCTACATTTTGAAGAAAGAAACTCATCGACTGGAAACCTGCTACACTTGAAAACTCTTTCAGAGTCTGCAAAATGAAAATCTGGGATTTTTTCGGTGACCTGGGGTCAGGTCAAGAGGTGACCTCCTCTATTGGAAAAGCATAGCAAAAATCTGTACTATGCTGTAAAAGTAACACAAACTAATGCAATGGCTTCGAATTCAGGGGAAACGTTGGTTTTCACCCTCTCAAGGACTCCAGGGGCGGTAATTGCCCTGTGGCTATTATGAAAAGCCGTGACATTCCAATATAAAAGGTTTTTCTAAACCTCAATAACTCTAATTGCATGGGGGCTGAGCCGATTTGTTTCAAGCATTACACGTCTTGATACAAATGGCTTGACTCAACCTAACTTGAACTCTCCATTAACCTGAGCGCATAAGTGTTTGACTTAAATTGATACGAAATTTAGATGATCTTTTTAGTGCACTTAATATTTGTTCTTCTTTCCATGAAAGAGGAATGTGATGGAGCACTAACAGCATCTGATACGGGTTACGAGGCTGGTATCAGGAACAGAAGATTTTCTGGACTCACATTTTATCGACTAAGGCCAAAAGTTGAGCGATTAGATGACTAGTGCCTTAGTGTTGACGGTGAAATCAAATATGGGCGCTTAACCACCTGCTGCTTTATCGGCACAGCGTACCTGAATTGGCATCACACTGGGCAGTTTGTACAACACGAATTGAATAAGTAACCTATCCGCCATACGTGTAATATGAACCGATAGTCTCAGCAGCAGTGGTGGTGGGAAAAGCTCAAGGGCAAGGTGACGCCATGCAACGAGACGAATGAAAAAAATACAAAAATACAAATACAAATGCGATCTGACTGTAATACTGAGGTCAATGACCTTGACCCATGACCTTGACCTTGACATCCATGTGGGATGACCTTGAAATGTAACCCTATAGGATTATATGCTGGTTATATGACGTTATTAAGTCACCACTCGCTCTACAGTGCAGGCAACTGGTGTGCCCGCGAGATTGCGGCGGTCTCAAATTATAGGTCAGACTTTGAAAGCCTGTAAGTAAAATAATTATAGACTGTTGAGGATCCATTTGACAGAACGATACAGGTAAAGGAACACACTGACAAGTTGGATATTAAATATATATATATTCAAAAGCAAGCACACGGACGCGTTTCTGTAACTTCTTCAGCGTGTGTTTGAAGGGTAGAATTATCCGTTGGCGCATGAAGGTTTCTGTAAACTCACGCGGGCTAAACGTGGATAATGTTTGCCAATATTTTTGATATTGCGAAATCTCCTCTCTTGGAATTTAGATTTTCTTTTTGTTCAATTAGGGCCGACTCCAAAAACTTTCTTCTATTTTTGGTAGACCTCTGTGGAGAATTTCTGCATTTTTCCAGTTTGGTAAGTGGTCAAATTGTTCGGAGTGTATTACAAATGAACTCGTGGTTTTATGATTTCTAAGGTCTGATTTGTGTTCGTTAATTCGTTTTTGCAGGCCGCGATACGTCTCCCCGTAGTAGAATCTTGTGCAGTTTTGACATGGAATTTGTAGACTGAGCAAGACAACAGAATACCTTTTCTGGACGTAGAGATTCTGAGGACTGACAACGAAGTGAAATTCAAAGTATACAGAAAGCCAACCAACTCTGAGGATTTCATACATTATTTTTCTGCCCATAGTGAGCGAGTAAAATCCGGAAAAATCATTGGGTTTTTCCTCCTGCACTCCTGTGTGCAGCAACGAATACCTCGAAGAGGAGATCAATCACATTTTCTCGTCGTTTCTTAAACTAAAATACCCTAAAGCATTTATCGTGAGGTGTCTTTTGAAGGCAAAAAGATTAGAAACTCAAGAAAAACAAGAGCAACGCCACTGAGAACTATTGTAGGACCGAAAATATCTCAACACGGAATACTAGAAAGGACACTTAAACAAGCAGAGATTAGGTTTATTGCAAGCACAGGCTTAAAAATAGGAGACCTTATCAAAAAGAAGCAAGATTAAAAAACAGCAATGAGAACAGCATCGTCTCCAAAAATTCCATGTCAAAACTGCACAAGATTCTACTACGGGGAGACGTATCGCGGCCTGCAAAACGAATTAACGAACACAAATCAGACCTTAGAAATCATAAAACCACGAGTTCATTTGTAATACACTCCGAACAATTTGACCACTTACCAAACTGGAAAAATGCAGAAATTCTCCACAGAGGTCTACCAAAAATAGAAGAAAGTTTTTGGAGTCGGCCCTAATTGAACAAAAAGAAAATCTAAATTCCAAGAGAGGAGATTTCGCAATATCAAAATATTGGCAAACATTATCCACGTTTAGCCCGCGTGAGTTTACAGAAACCTTCATGCGCCAACGGATAATTCTACCCTTCGAACACACGCTGAAGAAGTTACGAAACGCGTCCGTGTGCTTGCTTTTGAATATATATATTTAATATCCAACTTGTCAGTGTGTTCCTTTACCTGAATTATAGACTGATTTTTATGATTATTACACCAATCGACACGCTCATCAATTCTCTCAAATTTAGCAGAGGTCTGGTCATGAATAGTCCTCCGGCCACTTTGAAAAATAAGTGAAATCGTACTTTAGGAACCCTCCAACGCTTATGTTAAGCCTGGCCCACTAAACTGGTCTATACGTTTTGTTGGGGCACTTTACGAAGATATATTTTGGTCCTATTACAAAGTTGCAACCAATTAATAGGCTTAAGAAAATTTGGGGATCGGTTTGCACTATATTTTTATTATCTTAAGCCATGCGTTTATTTCGCTTCCTTACTTTCCCCAAACCGCATCTGCGAAATTTAATGTCAAATATTTGCTCCTCTGACCTGAAGCAAGCACGGGAACTGTTAATGGAGACACCATGTGTCGTACGGAATACATGTGTTACGTGTGTGTTACGGAAAAAAGAACAGCGGTGTTTTTCTCTAAAGGAGAAACGGGGTAGGTTTACCACCGAAAAGGGACGGTTCCTCGAAAGGGAAATAAATACACAGCGGTATTTGTTTTCTATAAAGGTGGAAACGGATAGGTTTGCCTCCCAATAAAAGGATGGTGACATCAACGGAAACTTGTTACCATATCAATAAACATGTCATCGTCGCGTTGCATGGCGTCACCTTGCCTTGAGCTTTTCCCACCACCGCTGCTACTGAGACTATCGGTTCATATTACACGTATGGCAGATAGGTTACTTATCCAATTCGTGGGTAGAAACTGCCCAGTGAGATGCACATATAACACGTCATAGGTCAGTGAGCTTAAGTGACGTTGACCTCAAACTTTCAAAGAACATTGTGTCGCATCTTTCCTTTATGACTGTAGTCCGCTCTTGGTGCATTCCCGGTTTTTTCGCATATTTGCGGCATTTCCCAATAGGACTCCAGCACAGCTCAGATTTGACCTTTGCGACCTCGTTTGACCTTGAAAATATTGACCAAGGTTAATGAGACCTAGCTATAATGTAGATCACTATCACTTTCACATGCCCCCAAACGGACATTTTTCTAAGCATCTTGTTTCTTTTTAGATCTCAGATATCATGCCGTTAGGACCCCTCCACTGCAAGTTGATGCCAGACTCCTCTCCACTGCGCGTGGTAAGCGGCAGCTAAACGAAAGTTTAGCTACCGTTACTCTTCTTTCGGAATATTCTGAACAAGCAAAGACAAAACCTCATTATGTATGTATGAATCATACCACACATCCATGACGTCGATCCAAGACAAGAAAACGACTGAATTTCCGACGGCGCCCAGGAGCCGACTTTTGCGGCGGCGTCGGCGCGTGTTACGGGGCGACAACGCCATCTGGCGTAGATACGTCGCGATACGGCGCGCCGTGAGAAGCCGACTGTAATACCCTCATCAATAGCGAGCACCGCGATCAGACCAGGGCTGACGAGCGCCTGGGGCGCCGTCAGAGGGCGCCGCAGATCAGCCGGTGCCGGACCCGACTGCCAGGTCGTTAGCACTCGGCGCCGCCGAGCCGGCACTGCGGCGATCTGGAAATGACGCACCCCCCTCACCCAAACTGTTTGATAGGGTTCACATTTCTGCAACAACACACAGATGTTGAACTACTTAGGTTGAAGCAATTAAAATTCTGCGGTGATCTGGAAATACCCCAAATTGTTTGATCGGGTTCATATTTCTACAACCACACACACACATGTTGAACTACTTAGGTTGAAGCGATGAAAATGGTGAGTCTAGATCAGCCTCGCAGCAGTCCACACAGGGAACAGGGCAGCGATCGGGCACGGAGTCAATAGCACCAGTTAATGCCCGCCGCCAGAGTGTCTGATAATTGGACGGTCGTTCTCGAATTGTTTAATGGCAGACCACGCCGACCTCTGGCGCTGTCCGTGCTGGTAGCCACGTGATCTGATCATTGGGTCACGTGCGCTGCTGGAGGGTGGAAACGACGGTATCTGCTGGGATTAATTCTTTATTCTAGGTTCTCGGAGTCTGCTTTTCTCCCAAAGAGCAGCGTCTTTCACTCACGCGTTTTCTGTTCATATTTGAATTCAACACAGATTTTGTCCACAGCCGTCTCCCTGTTTCTGTGCGTAAACAAGCATAAAATCTGTAAAGGAAAAAAGAAGAGGCATTTGAGTGTTCTTCTGTGTCGCTTAACGAGCCCAGTTCAACATTGCTGTGTGCTTCATCTTGGGTAACGCGCCATCGTAAACAATTCCGGAGTTAAAACAAGCAGTGAAGTCCCCTGGGGAACCGCAGTGCTCGAATGTGTTTGGCTTTCTTCCCTGCAAACTGCGAATTGTGGAGCCGCGTAGGGAGCTAGTTAAATATTTCAGACCAAGCTCAACACAAGAGGCTGGCTCGCGAGTTTCTCGAGACTCTTTCCCATTATTTCAAGATCTGAGATCTCCGGATTCGGAACCTGAAATGGTATCTGTGAAATATTAAATGCTTCTTTTGTTCCCTTTTCAACAAGAGCACTGGTGAATTTTGGAGAAAACCAGAGCTGTGCCCGATTCAGTTCTTGGGTGAATCAACGAACAGGTATATGGTGGTAAATACCGAAAAAAATACAGCAAATGACAAATATATATAGTGCTTAGGTTTTTTAGCAATACAATAAGCTGCATATAACTTATGTTGCCCAAACTAACTTTTAATATTAGCTAACATGTCTTCGTATGCTTACTTCAGATACTTAATAAGACTAACCTTGTTTTTGCCAGCAATCTTAGCACCCGCACTGGAGAGTGGCTTGGCACTAACGCATACTGGAGGGGTCCTGGTAGGCCCCCCATAAGATCTCGCAAACTAACAGGCGTAGAAAAACGCCAGTTGGAGGGTGGGTGGGGGCTATTATGAACAATTGGGTGATCTACATCATGGCCAATTTGTATTGACCTTGGTCAACATCTTTAAGGCCAAACGTGGTCATAAATATCAAATCATGGCCATGCCTTGAAAATTTTGGGAATGCCGTGATTATGCGAGACAAAGCCGGAAGTAAGCTAAAGACAGACCAGGATCATAAAGGGAAGGTCGCAAAGAATCTTTCCTACAATTTTAGGGTCAAGGTGATTCAATGTCATTGACCTATGAGGTCACAATATGATATACTACTTATAATTTACACTACAACTAGCCCATAGCAACTGTTTAACGGGAAATGAGTGTTGACCTTTACCAATGACCTTTGGCCTTGACCTTTACATTGAGGTACCTTAGATATGACGTCATAACAAAATACACGTCAGACCGGGTAACGCCATTTGACAGGAAGCACTGAGGTCAACGACCTTGCAAGTGCTGATATGATCTTGACCAGTGATATTTGACCTTGACGTTCATGTGAGGTGACCGTGACATATCATCCCGGTTATATGGCATTATGACGTCACCACTCGGTCTCCAATGCAAGCTAACTGGTCTGACCGCTCAATTGTGGCAAAGCAATTGTCGTGATCTCAAAATGCAGGTCTGACTTTGAAAGCCGATAAGTTGCGACCGATTTCCAAAACTTCTTCACCAGTCAACGAGCAGTTAAATGCTCTCAAATGTGGCAAAGTATCCTTTTTCGGCTACAAGCGGTTCTCCGGGCACCTCGGAAAACAGGTGGGGGCCTTCAAGGCTTTCCTCCAGTGCGCGTGTTAAAAAATTGCGAGTGACACTTCCTATAAATCATTACATGCCATCATTGCTAAAGCCGTGTAGCTCTAGACACGCGCGCACCTCTCAGCACTCTCACCGCCTGTCACGTGCGCACCTCTCTGAAAAATATAGCTGTCAATGTCCCGAGTCGATTGTTTGCCATCAACTTAGGAATGCAATGTGCACATCATATGGATACCGGACTCAATGGACCAGGGGCGGACCTAGTGGGAGAAAAGTGGTGGGCACGCCTAATAATTGCTTGGGTGAGCCCTGTTGAGGTGTGCTCTCCTGGCAAATAACAAGCACTAGAAGTCATTTTGCATTGAAAAAACCTTCAGGACTGCGATGCCCCCGTCAACCTCCGTAGCTCTGAACATGCCTATGAACAGAACAGGTAGGTTTTTGCGCATCGGGACTCAATACGAGAATTGTGTGTGAAATATCAAGTGAGCGAAATCGAGACAATAGCTGAGATTTATAAATGTGCAGTCAGATTCCCATGGGAACGTAAGCCTCATTTTCAGAGTTAACACGCGCCCCGCTTGGGTCCCTGGCATGATGCGCCCCGCTGGGGGGGCGGCGTTTTTCGCCTCCCCCTCTGTATCTCATTTCCCAGAAAAGCTAAAGGAAAATTACGGACGGCGTTCGAAAGCTCTTGACAAGACGAAGAGAAATTATATGAAACATTTTTATGACAGGTCAGTATTGAGGTCAGCAAAGTTCAAAGAAGGTTCCATAGGCTTACAAAAAGGCCGGTGTGCGCTTACTCCCTCTAGATTTGTACTCAGCAAAGCTACAGCAAATATTTATGCATCATTGGAGTCCTCCTATCGTGGCTAATCGAATGACGTATGATATGACCTTGCTGGGTAAAATGGTGCAAATGACCTCACATCAAAGACAAAGACAAAGACAAAGACTGTATTTGGAGTCATCCACAGTTATAAAAACGGTTGTGGCTATTACGACACCACGTCAAGCTGTTGATAGATGAGTAGATGGGATGGGATAACACATTCACTAGGTGAAACTTATGTTCAATACAGTCATACCTATGACATAATCACATAAAAACTGCATACACTTGATATAAAATAGTATACCTTCACTCCACATGCAGCGCACCATCACACATCCCAAGAAACCTTAAGTACGCTGTGACACGAGGTGGCGCTTAAGGGCATGGCAGAAAAGAGGTACTGAAAGCGCTTTCAAATCAACGGGCACATCGTTATAATACGAAGGACCCCGGGCTACAAACCTGCACTGGCCCATATTGCTACGGGAACGTGGGACCCAAGGGTCTCCGTCCCGGCGCGTGCTGCGCTCCCGCGTAAACCGGAGCTCCTCGAATCCCTGGGCCAGCTTCTCTGGCTCCCCGAAGCGCACTACCTTGTGCACAAGCACAAGTGTGTGATACCTAGCCAGTTCACCCGCCGACAGCCAGCCTAAGTCCTCTAACAAATCCGAAACACTATCAAATTTGTTGCACCCGAATATGATTTTTGCAGCATAGTTAATGATCTTTGGGAGCCGAGTGTTATTGGTTTGGGTACCATTGCCGAATACGATGATGCAGTACCGGACCCAAGAGATGACCAGAGAGCTGACCATCGAAGGAGATGACTCTGGGAGGTAAGCTGTGTCTCAGATGTGAAAGACCACTCAAAATTCCGAAACATTGACGAGTTAAAAAAAAAATATGAGGGTTCCAGCCGAGGACGCGGTCAAAGGTCAGGCCGAGATTTTTAACGCTCATGGAGGGAACTAAATCACGGTTGCGGAATTTGACGGTAAAATCACCAACGTGTCGAGTGTTAGGAAGCACTTCCTAGAAGAATGAGTTATGTCTTGTTAGCATTTACTTTCAGCCCATTACCCCTGAACCAGATATCAAGAGAAGTTAATGTGTTTTCCATGCGTTGAATGAGTGTCCGAAAGTCTGACTCTGACTTTTGTCACTGACAAGTACTTGAGTGTCATCCGCGTACTGGACTACGACCGCATCCTCAGCATACAGGCTCTGGTCGTTAGCAAAGATACAGTAAACCAAATGCCCGAGACAAGAGCCTTGGAATACGCCCATGTTGTTAGGAAGACTAGAATAAATTTTAGAAACACCCAGATTATCAGCTGGAAGGCTGATACTCTGGGTGTGACGCCGAAAATATGCTGAGAACCAAGAAGTATTGATTGAATGAGCCTGAAGTTTTTGAAGCAAACGAAGGTGGTCAATCACATCAAAGCATTTACTCAAATCGAGGAGACAGAGGAGGGACACCTTCCCACGATCGTTAGTGGAAAGGATGTGATCAGTTATGGATACCAACGCGCTTTCACACGATTGACGGGGGCGAAATCCGTGTTGGCTGGAGGCAAGAAGGTGATTATCGGAAAGGTAGGCATAGAGCTACTGGTGAACAGCACGCTCTAGGATTTTGGTGATGGTAGGGAGGATACTGATAGGACGGAAACTAGAGGGATCAGAAGAATCACCGGATTTGAAGATAGGATGGACTAGGGCGTGTTTCCAAGGATCCAGGATTTCGCAAGTAATGATTGAGGTATTGGTCAAGTGGAGAAGCGCCAGGCCATGGGATTCGAAGATGAGACGGACGATGCGCATATTAATACCATCGCTAGCACTGGAGGTGCAGGAGCCCCTGCTGAAAACTATAGTTTGTAGCTCATCCAATGTGTGGGGGACGCGGTAGTTGAGTGGTCAGCGTAGCTGGCTTCCACGCAGCCGACCCGGGTTCAAGGCCCGGCGGCTTCCCTGAATAATGAGCAAGCTGGCTCCCGAGAAACCCTTCCAACAGGGAAAGATTTGGCGACGCCATATGACCCTGGTGGTTGGTGCGCCGATAAGCCCCAACAATTATTATAGCTCATCCAATGTGATGAGTCGCAGGTTGAATGCGCAGGCGCCAACGCGTGGCAGTCTGCACGCAGGTGTTCGGACCGCTCCCATAGCGGCAACCTCAGCCGCCACGCGCGGGCCGATGTCAACAAAGAAATGGTTAAGCTCATCAGCTGTGGCATCTGGAATTACTCGGGTCCCTCCCTTTTGCTGCCAATCACTCTGTCAACACACCTCTACATACCCCTACGCCCCTCCTCCCTCAGTCACCTATGCACATCGTCGCGCATATCACGTCGCATCGCTCCCCTTACCTGACGATTTAGGTCACCATACACCTCAGACCGGTGGCCGCCGATTGCCAGCGCCGCTCTGCGACGAGCCATCAAATCAATGGTTAAATCTGACACCACAGGCGCGTTTGGGTTGCGGATACGAATGGTTCTTACTGGTGCATGGCGATCAAGAACAGTCAGCAATTTCCTCAGTAATACAGTCCCTTTTTCAGCAAAACTGTTGGAGGCAAAAACATCTGACCAATCAATACACATCAGATCAAGATTGCGGGCAGCGGGGTCAATGCGACGCAGACAGCGGGTCTGAACAAAAGTAGGCTTTGGACAGCATCGTGACACGCTGAGCTCAGCACAAACAGATGTGTGCGGGCTGTATCGACAGAATTTGGTACCAACATGAGTAACTATATCTGGGCTTTTAGTGAAGATAACGTGTAAACATGACCCGGCGGGGCGATAGGTAGGCAGATTAATACATTGGTGTAGCGTATAGTCCTTCAAAAAGTCCACCAGACAACGCTTGGCACGATTACTTAGAGGTTTCAAAACATCACAATTTATGTCACCAAATATCACACATTTAGCAGAAGGGTAAGCCAAAACAACATCCTGATATTCAAGTTTCAAATGGTCAAAATCAGCACGTAAATCAGCATCACTGTAACGCGGCGGTCGATAGAGAATGCAGAAAACGATCTGCCGTTTCGAGTCTGGTCTCACTGAAATCCAAAGTCTCCAGTCGACTGTTCGCTGGTTTTGTGTCGGAGTCCTCAGCTGTTTCGCCGTCATACCCTCTCTGACAGCGAGGGCGACTCCTCCGTATCCGCTGTTATCTGGCCGCGGTGTGGAGTGAACAGTGTAGCCGGGCAGCAGGAACATACTACGAGGCGTGTAAAGGCGGAGCCAAGTCTCGCAGATTTCCAAAACTTCGTAGTCGAAATCTAGCAGATCACGAGAAAGGGGCAGAATTGAAAGGTTTCAGAGATTGAATGTTGAGAGCGCCAATTCGAAGGGATGCCACAGATGTACCCTTCCGATCTTCCCACCTGACTCCGCCTCTGCTACCACGCCTACGCGCACCCCGGCTGCTGCGAGTACCGCGACCCCTGCGATGCCGTCTCCCCTCGCTCGGCGATTGGTTGATGGGTTCAGCTCCGCGGCCCGCTGCCAGTGAGGCGGGGTCACGTCTGACCCGGCCCGGCTCAAGGTCAGGGCTGGTGCGCGGTGCAAAGGGCTCAAGGTCACGCAGAGTGTGACAGTGCACGGTCGAGTGGAGCACAGGTGTGACAACATCAGTTGCACAACAGCCAGAAGAAGGAAAAATCTCAGGATTTCACAGTTCACGATGGGGTGGAACGGCTTCATTCTGCAGTGGCGAAGGGGAGTGGCTTAACCCTCGCCCCACCGGGGGCCATCGATGGCCCCCCTAAGGTTTTTTCCGGAATAGCAGAAAAACGACGAGGCGCAGCACCGCGGTTGAGGGCTCTACCTCTCACTGCATCATTTTCCCATCATCCCTGAAATTTTTTACCCCGGGTCACCCAAGGTCAGGTCACCAGACAAGGTCAACCAAGGTCACCTCACTTCAACTTTAGAGCTCTGTAAGAGCTACATTTCAAAGTCGATCGATTTGAAACTTCCTGCACTTCATGACCCCTCCAGGGTCTACAAGCTGTATATCCGGGATTTTTCGATTTCGTGCCCTGAGGTCAGGTCACGAGGCGACCTCTCCCATTGGAAAAGCATGGGGAAAACCTGTTTCATGATATAAAAGCCACAAAAATGATTGCAAATACTCAGACTGCTCAGAACAGCGTTTTTGGACACCCTTTCACGGATCCCAGGGGTCATATTTACCCTTTGCCTTTTCCAAGGTCATCAAAGGTCACCAGAGGTCAAAAACAGTATTTTGACAATAAATTTTGACCTAATTAAGCTAGAGCGGTGAAACAAACACCATCGTGTTTGTCTTGTCACTGGCTTTCATTTGGTATACGGCAAGGTTACTTTGTGACCTTTCGTGACCTCAGGTCATATTAGGTCACGAGGTGACCTCTGGAGGTCAAACCACTGGCGGAAGGCCTTTACGTTCCACATAGCAGAAAAAGTACTGGCAATTTACTATCAAATGAACTTTACCAGGCCTCAATAGCTCAAATGACATAAGAGTTATGACCAGTTTGCTTAATCATTGCATATTTGAGTGAAAATAGCCGATCTTGACCTAATTTGACCTTTGGAGGTCAAACCATTGACCTGAGCACTAAAACATGCGAAGTAATTTCTTACTGAATTCACGCGAGCTTTCTATTGCACTTTGCAGATTTGCGCTAACGCCCATATTTTTGGAGTTAGAGGGGGGCCATCGATGGCCCCCGGTGGGGCGAAGGTGGCGCCGGACCCCCGGTGGGGCGCGGGTTAACGCTAACACTCACGGAAAATGTCCAAATCAGGTGAGTCAAGATGTGGTGGTGCGCTGGGTCACTCTCACAATCACCGCAAAAACACACTCCACTCTCACAAGGAACAACGAATAAAAACACGGATAAAAGGTTAAAAGAAGCAGTAAAACAAACGGATGGACGGGAGCGCTGCAGCACCGCAACCGTCAGCGGGCGCGGGGCGCAGGTGACCTGCATCGAGCTAGGTCAAGGTCACATTTTGACCTGGTATGGCCATGTCGCATATCAATCAACTCCCCGTGACGATGTAAGCCCAATGCGGGCAAAATGGGAGCTTTATCGCAATTCAGTGAGAAGTTATTAGCAAAACAATCACTGTATGTTCCTGTGACCTGACATGACTTTTTGAGAGGTCAGATGGTCAAAAACTCAACTTGTTGGTAAATATTGTGGCAAGAATACACGTTTTTAAGATTTTCAGGTTTATTTATCCAGTTTCTGCCGAAAACGAGCCCTTTCTATTTTTTCCCATAGGCTTATAATGGGATGACAAAAAATTGACCCCACCTTAGGTCAACAGTATCACAATTCTGAGATATCAGATTTGTAGACCCTAATGGCCATATTATATGGTGAAAGTTTGAAAGTGATCGGTTGACAGATATACCCTAGGCACTACTTCAAACTCGTGATTTTGAGTTTTGAGGTCGGGTCACTTGACCTTGGATAGCTCCTTGACCTGATATGACCTGACCTCAAAAATTTGGTCAGATACGTAAAATTAATCAAGGATAAGGTACTGTAATTTTCGTTGTTCTGCGTCTCTTCGTTTTTGCGTTATCTGGGGAAAATCAGGAGGGGGACGAATTTCGCCTCGCCCCGGCGGGGCGCGTGTTAATCATACAGCAGCCGAAAACTTCGTTACTTTCAGCGTGGCGGATATCCCGTTACCGCCAATGGCTGGCATCTCCTTAGCCATCATTTGAGAGGCCGTGATTTTCGAGAGCCCCAGCGCCAAGCCTACAACATATCAAGCACTATCGCAACAGCTGCAGCTGAAACTTTTCCAGGAAAACACGGTTTGAGTTTAAAAAAGCACGGGATTGATGCGGCTCACTGCCGGCATTGCGCCTCCAAGTGTCACAGCGGGTGACCAAAGACGAAGCCGCTGCACGCTCCGCGCACTGGCTGTTATGGCGCGTTGCCGAATGTGGAGCCGAGTGTATTGAGATCAGCGCAGAACAGGTATTGATCTTGGGCAGAGGTCCCAGTTGACACCGCGGTGTTGGCCGCAACACACCTCCGGATCCCACGGCCGGGGGCGGGCCGTCGGCACAGTCACACCCACTGAATACCAACGGGCTAAATCAGGCCGCCGCCCAATGCACCAGCGCCCACTTCTCACGCTCAATGTGGAAGAGCAAGAAAGCAGACTTAAAGAGAGCTGAAATGGTTAATGTAAATGTCTGCACCCGCTGAGAATAGGAAAGTTGGTATCAAAGAAGGTAAGATTGAGTGTTTGGTACAGCAGTGTGTTTTTCTTACAAGAGAAACAAGCAGAAGAGAAAAGCTCACAGTACAAAAAAGGGCTCGACAAACTGCAAACTTTTCTTCCTCATGCGGAAAATTGCTCATTTCTACCAGGAAGATGTTTACGTCGTACCTCGCTGTTGTGCTCTTGTTTAATGTTTTTAAGGTGTCCAACTTTTTTTGAAAATCTGAATAAGCCGCGTCGGCGGGATACAAACTTCAGGCGGCATTAGAAAGGACCAAGTACAAAGTTTAAGATGCGACATCCACTAAGCTGCAGCAGTTGCACAAGTAGCGTAGAGGTGTAAAGGCGTAGCAGTGTAGAGGTGGCTTCAACCATAAGGCCACGAGACCTAACACTTTAACCAGATTGCAATTTCCATAATGTTTATTTCAAAAGCGGTCAAACTGAATACAAAGACGATTGTATGCTGGTATCTATTTAGAAGAGACCGCAGAAATAAGGTTGTTTAAAAAAATATAATCACCGGGTATTTCGAAAAGCCAAATTAATTCAGATCTTACAGATGGTTGTGTTAGAAGCTGCCGATGCAAAAACCAGAAAAAACAGACACCCCATCCCCTCGATTTCGGATATTATGCGGGATAGCCCAAAAACGCAAACGCTAGTGGATAGCTCACACAAATTCATGAAGAAACTACATCGGTCACTTTTTGGCTGAGTTCAATATTGAGGTCATGACAGGCCAAAGAAGGTGACAGGCTATATAAGGTGACAGGCTATAAACGAGTTTCTGGGCTGTAGTGTCTGAAAGTTGAGTTACAATAAATGTGTAGGCAGCATTCGCTTCCTCTCGTTACGGCAAATCGAATGATGTATAACATGACTACACCAGGTCAAAACATGCAAGTGGCGTGACTTAAGGTCAGGTGTAGGTCACCATCTGACCCAGCATGGTCAATATGCATATCAATCTTCTTGCAATAATAATCTAAGCGTAATGGTATCAAAATGAAAGCTTTATTGTCATTTCTTGCAGAGTTTTTGACCCATACCCGAAAACCTGCCTAAGAAGTCCCAGATGACATCTCAGGTCACAAGTTCAAACTTGCAACATTAACATGGAAAAGGGCCTAGGATGCTACGATTTGGAGAATAGGAAGGTATTCTACGCCTTATTTACATAAATAGAACCATTTTCGCCCAATTCCCTTTTCCCCATGTATTTCCAATGCATAGGACATTATCTGTACCTGACCCTAGGTCATGGATATGAAAAATCCCAGAATAAACTGTGCAGTACTTGGTGGGCCCAATATTCTAAATGAGTTTCAGTTGCATAGATTAACCCTATTCTTACTTATGCTTTCTTAAAACAATTGGAGGTGAGGTCACTTGACCTACACTGTTGACCTGACCTGAAATGACCCAACCTTAAAATTTTGGGACTAGTTGCAGAATTTTTATATAAATTTTGTCCAAGTTGTTCTCAGTTCGACTGTTGGAGTCGGAGTCTCACTAAAGTCATCAATGGAATTGTCACGGAGACCCCGACCCCACCACCCGAACGAGCAGCTCCCACAATGAAGAGTTGATTTAAAAGCCAAAGTTTAACGTCGCACAAAGCACAGGGACGGCCGCCCCGCTCAGGTCACCCTCTCACCAGTCAGTTACCAGCCGACCTGTACGTCGGGTAAACTATTGAGCGCTGGAACGTCTCAGGGGAACCGATCCCAAGCCTGGACATGCACTGCCACTGCATGCTTCTGAGCAGCGGGCCGAAGCCCAACGCTCTACCAACTGAGCTACCGGGGCGGCTTTGATCAAGAATAAGGTGTGCCATGTAAGGCGACGCTATGGTCCCACCGGTAATACACAAGGGGTGTTCAACCCCCCCCCACCGCAGAGTTAACACTTTCCCCGGTGCACCGGGGCGAGGGTTAATTCTGCAATGGTACAATCCAATCACATTACAAACCTTCCGTCTTTAGTTGCTGGAGACAAATTATAGTTGCTCTGTTACACAAATTATAGGAAAATTTAAATGAAAATTCGCCCATCATAATCATAACATTCCCTCATGCGAGCTGCTCTGAATATTGTTACGGGCGGGTTTGTTCTACAAAGAACGTACCGCACACGATGACACTCGGTTTGCGAATAGATCCTTCTTAAGTACAGAGCCATAGTTCCACCCAGGTAGATAAATATATTATCTATGATCTTTCATGAACATTTTCCCAATTTAGTGTTAGCAAAAGCCAGCATGTTTGAAATGCCTATCGCAAGCCATTTTTGATGCTACTAATGGGAGTCAAACTGCCTAAGCCCAGCCCAAATTGGACTTCCAAGGAACGAATAGGTCAATAGTATAACTGAATAACCTAAAATGATGGCTATTGTACAAGTTTGAATACTTATTTATGACGTCATCAAATCTGATGACTGAGACACTTTATGCGAAAAAACGTAATTATGCCGCCACTCTAAAAGCGTGTAGCACGCGTGTGGCTCCTCAAAACCACATTTCCACGTATATTTTTGATCACTAATTCCGACGGCGTGGTTTGCTTTATGCCATCTAGCAAATACTTTGGCAATACGTCGGTTTTGTAGGAAAATGAAACACATTTTTTAAGAAAAATATTTCACAAAAAACGTTTTTTGAAAAACATTTTAGAATGCATTTTACACGAGGAATCGCTCATGCCGTCATAAGCATTTAACATGGATTTAGAGGCAAATAATCAAGTAACATGTCTGCATAAAAGCTTTACGAAAACGTTACTCTCTGTTGCCCAAAAATTAATACCAGAATGAAAAAGTACAATTTTGTTCAAGGCGCTCAACTTTATGACGTTACTATGACGCATTCGGGTGAAATATTTTAGTCTGGTTGCCTTTACGGTATAAGGCAACCACTTCTGGGCAATAGTGAAAGTTCCATTTTTTATCCATGAAGACCAAGGACATATGCTTAAAAGCGTGAGAGGGCGGGGGGCTAACAAAAACCTGTGCCAGGCACGAGTTAAACCTCTTCTCACTGGTATTCCCTGAAACCTTTTTGGAGGTGAGGTCACTTGACCTGGTCTGGTGATCTGACCTGAGATGACGCAAGTCTAAATAATGTGGAAAGTTAAGCAAACAATCAATAATATGGTCCCTGAAGTACGGCGGCACATCGTACCACAGTCTTCTGGCACAATCGATACAAATCCGACGTGGTATTCAAACACTCCCTTCCCACAGGAGCAAGGGTTAAGGACCCAGAAACTGTTGAAGTTATACGGCGTCACCAACACCACCCAGTTTGGAAGGTTGGTCAGATAACACTTGTTCAGAGAACCCGTCGAACTAGAACGAGAGACCTGTGGCTCAAGGTTTGCCTTCAGCTCTATGCACTGGATCATGCATTTTCCGAACATATTATACCATCCTCTCCATATGCTCTAAACGTAAATGGCAATATAGGACGCATGCATTCATATTTTGCATGAGAGTTGTATTTAAAGGAATTATAACCGAAACAAGAATGCAAGAATGAGTTATTGGATTGAAATTGGGTTAACCAACTTGCGGACATAATTCTTCCATACAGAACGCCAGCTTCTATACTTGGGAACGATGCCTTCTGTCCCAAAGGGCTTCGTTTGATGAAAAACAAGCAAATCTGAAGGGTAAATTGGCCACTCCTCACAATAATCTGATCCCAGCTCGATTTCTGGACAGCAAATGCGCGCAAAAGGGATTCTAACTCTAATTCAGTTCAGGAAACAATTATCTTTGTAAACAGTGAATACTGAGCTGAAGGAAAAATTCACTCGCCGGGTTTTCCCGTAAGCTTTTCAGTTTGAATCCTATAACAAAGGAAACAATTTCATTAGACAACTAACAATGACGGCATGCGAAGCCTTGAAGCTTGTGGGGACATTTTGATACATATTGAATAATGGGTGTGGCCATAATTTCCTCTCTTCTACCATCCCTGACGGATAGCCCCTCAGAACAGGCTTCGAAATTAGGCATGACTATGTCTTGAGCGGCAGGAGCCATTTGGCTTGGTGGCGCACACTCTAATGCCGCTGGCTTATTAGTGGGTCCCATTCGGAGCAATCCTCACAATCGGGTGCAGGGCAGTTTCACACTCGATCAACTCGGCTGGATAACGACGCGTGCGATTAAGTGCCGCCAGTACTCAGACCCACAGCCATCTCGGACTCATTCAGGCCGTCAGAATCCGTGTCTGGTTGCCTGTGAGCGCGTGAGACCAGGCCCGGCGGGCTGGTGGGAGAGAGGCGGATGGCGCCGTGCCACACAGCACTTCACCGGAGTTTCCGCCATTTCCTCTAGAAAATGGACAGATGACTCAAGAGCGTGAGAGTTGGGTCGTATGGAAAGAAGAAGAAAAGTGAGTGTGTGTGTGTGTGTGTGTGTGTGTGTGTGTGTGTGTGTGTGTGTGTGTGTGTGTGTGTGTGTGTGTGTGTGTGTGTGTGTGTGTGTGTGTGTGTGTGTGTGTGTGTGTGTGTGTGTGTGTGTGTGTGTGTGTGTGTGTGTGTGTGTGTGTGTGTGTGTGTGTGTGTGTGTGTGTGTGTGTGTGTGTGTGTGTGTGTGTGTGTGTGTGTGTGTGTGTGTGTGTGTGTGTGTGTGTGTGTGTGTGTGTGTGAGAGAGAGAGAGAGAGAGAGAGAGAGACAGAGACAGAGACAGAGACAGAGACAGAGACAGAGACAGAGACAGAGACAGAGACAGAGACAGAGACAGAGGCAGAGGCAGAGACAGAGACAGAGACAGAGACAGAGACAGAGACAGAGACAGAGCCAGAGACAGAGACAGAGACAGAGTCAGAGACAGAGACAGAGACAGAGACAGAGAGAGAGAGAGAGAGAGAGAGAGAGAGAGAGAGAGAGAGAAGAGAGTCCAATAACTTTGTCATCGCAGAAGCTGACGTTGTATGACGCATTGCCAATGCTGATATATTACAGTCAGTACGAACGGGGAAGCGCGCATATCACCACACCGAATGGGGAAAAGTACACCACCCTCAGTAAGCGAGCTACCGCGCAGTTACGTAACTCCACTGGAGGTGGAGTCAAATTAACAAAATTTGACTTATCCTCGCGTCACATTTCCCACATAGACGTGAGGGTTCAGCACCGCGACAAACACGCCGTCAAGGATGTCTCCATTCGGTACTCCATCGCCATTGATATCCGAACGCGCTCTCAGCAGCACTGCAGTGCTGAGAATTTTCCAGCACTGCAGTACTGAGAATTTTCCAGCACTGCAATGCACTGTTGCGGTGCGCCAGTGCACGGGTCAGAGAAGTGCGTGGAAAATCCGCCGTCATCGGCGGATAACCGCGGGAATGGGGTGGAAGTGCTGGGCCCGTCCCTCGCCGCCTACAGCCGGCGCCGCTCTACACCACACCAGCTGACCCTGCCATCCGTCTCCGGCACTGGCCGCCAGCCCGCATCTCCGCCCTGAAAACGGCTGTCCAACGAAAGCACGCTCCCGCCAAATGGAGTCTCGTCACGAAATGGCCTTCTTTATGCTGTAACGCTCAATGTCTCGGTGAATAAAGCGCGGCCACGCAGCGCAGTGGAGAGGGAACAGTCCATTTGTGCATTTTCAGAGCCGTATTACATTCAACATGCTAATCCCATCACGGCACACCATACCAAACATTAATTCTGATGTTTGTGTCAAAACACAAGGATATCACGTCCATTTAGATAGGCGAGTGCTGGCCGCGAGGAAGAAAATAAAATGATGAACTAGATTTCAGGACTATCTAAGCATCTTCGCTTAAAAGTTATTTCCCAAAATGCAAACCATTTCCTTTTCTCATATTCACCTAAATTGGCAGGAATGTTATTTTTCTGCTGCTCTGATTCCTTTCGAAATCGTCAAAGCTTCCACGGTGCTTCAGGACAAAGGACATTGTGTTCTTTTAGCGACGGAGCGGTTTTTCACTCACAGTCCAACAGGCTTAATAATCTAATCCATTTTCTTGTAAAGACCGGAAAATCGGCGCTAAGATCTCCACCTTGTTTAACTGTTGAGGACACTCAAACGCTCTGAGCATCTGTTCCATGATCTCTCACCGAGCAGATAGAACAACCATCTCGGTTTGATTCTACTGTGAGTCACTCTAGGTCTCTCCACCCCTCTTACGTCTTGGTTTACGTCCTGGATCTCCAAAGAACAACAGCCAGGTAGACTAACTAGGTTCAAGGTTCATTCCATCTTCTATCTACCTACCAAATACTAGCATGATGATGTTTACCAAGTTCTATTTTTCCAGAGGCGTTCTTTCCGCGCTTAGGTGTTCACAGCCGAGGATACTCGTTTCACACAAGTAATTACGAATGTCTGTAACATGAAATTATTTTTTCCCTCTCAAGAGTTTCCGACCTCCTGGGCCAGGAACACCCTTGTGCATACACACGTGTGCCAACAGCTAATTCGGGTATTTACTTGGGTCTGTTGACGATAGAGCCATGTTTGACAATCAACAGCAGCTGCTCTTCGCTTGGCTTGTTTTATCGCCAATGCGACAAAGCGAGTCAAAGTAAACAGGGTTTTCTTTCCTGATGTTCAAACAGGTAAACACAAAAAAATCCTAACTTGTCACTTGATTCGTCCGCATTGAACCTAGAATATTCAAGAAAAGGTGTGAATGGATTTTGCAGCAATGTATGCAGGATCTTGAAAGTTTTATGGGGGAAAACATCAGCATGTTTTCCAAATGTTTCATGTAAAAATTATAACGGTTTGTCACGGTACCAAGAAGAAAAGAAGTTATAATCAGCTCAAGCAACTGGAAGTATGTTTATGCTCTGGTAACCATGGGGTCGATAGAATACACCCTTATCTTTACATTAAGAACAGAAATATATTTACAGAGCTGCAAACATATTTCTGAGATAATAAAGCTCAACTAAGCAAAGAACCTAATAAAGCTGTAGATCTATATTATCTGAGGTCTCAGATATGACCGAACCTCATAGAAAGATATGTTTATTTACACGGTGAAACAATCAGCAGATGAATATATTTCGACATAAAATTTTCTAACAGCTGATCAAAACAGGGAGCATAAACTGTTAAAAAAATACTTCCCTTGGGGAACAATAGCTGGTGAAAACTACTTGTATTGAGGGAAAAATAGCTGTTGAAAATACTGGTGTTAAAACGCACCGGCCCGCTATGTCTGCTTCAATGCTTTAATTACTGTCGAACAGAGATATGAATATCTTAAACCGGCACTAGTCCCTACATTTTTTTAAGTTCAAAAATATTAACACGGCACCCCCAGAATACACTAAACAACGTCTAGGAATAAGCCAAACAGGACCGGGTGCACGCCGGGAAATAAGATCAAGTCACTCCACTTTGATGGATCTTCTTGGCAGCACCGCCGGATCTCCGAAAATGGATCGTGGGTTTCACCTCTCGGCTCAGTCACCTTCATGTGCATAGAGTGGGACCTAGACCAAGTGCTTGGATAAAAATGAAGAAAAACCTGAAAAAAATAGGTTGTTTGTAAACCGATTACACAAATCGAGTGGTTTAGGAGAACAGGGTCGGTATTAAAGAGGAGACCCTGGCATGGCTGGATGACTCATTTACTCCGACCCTATAGGCACATGTATATCAGTTTTTGCCTGGTGAGCTACATCTCAATGTTCAACAGCCTGAATTATTCTCACATTTCAGTGCGATTACAAAACTTAAAGCTGAATGTCGCAGATTGAATAGGGTTAGGTGAATGTCGCAGATTGAATGGCTTATTCTACTCTGAACGCCATAGTAGAATAAGCCACCCGCTGGCACTATTGCAGGTCAGCTGAGTTATAGTTAGAAATCGGGACTTACGTGATTTTTCGTTACCGTTTTAGGACATATTTCCTGTCATTAGAATCCGAAAATGAGTGGTAAGACACGTAAGTATGTAGTTCCCCAGCAGCAGTCTTCCAGCCAATTGACAAACATAAAAAATTACAAAACATCATAGGAATAGTAATGAGTACGGCTACCAATCCTTAGACAAATCTCAGCTGTAGAAGAGCCTTGCCACCACGACTCTGGACAAGCTCTCTGTGGTGAAGTTGTTTCGCTTGTCCGTGAGTGTATCGTGGTACATTGAGAGCAAGCGGCCCACGTCCACCCTCATCAACAGGAGCAGCCTTTAACCCTCCCCCAACCCCAGTTAAGAAAACGACGGGCGCAGCACCGCGTTCCACCTCACTGCATCATTCCCCACCTAAAGTCCCAGGTCGGCCGACAGCACCAGACCCACTCACATGAGCTCTAGCTCATAAGTCACAAAACCCCACTACCCGGTATACCAACCGGTCGGCCCATAAAAGATAAAGCTTCTGATAAAAGCCACAAAATGATTGCAAACTCACTGTCAACAAGTTTACACCCTTCATCCCGTTACTTTGTTCAGGTTATGTCGGTCAAAACAGTATAATAACTTGACCTATAGCTGCGAAACAACACCATCGGTTGACTGCTTCATATATAGCGGTCTTTGACCTTCACCTCGGTTATTAGGTACGGTGACCTCTGGCGCACCACTGGCGGTCTTCCCCAAGCGAAAAGTACTGGCATTTGCTATCAATGTACTTTAAAATTAAGTCTGCGTCCGCCCCAGACGTCATCGACGGTAGCAGCGCCGAGCTGGGCAGGCTACTGGCCCTAACTTCGTTCCTGAATTCAAGTGTAGCAGCATCAGAGTTTCTGGCCGGGACTGTACTCATCCTCTCCGACAATTTCGTTTCACTCGAGATTCACGAACGACTCGATGTCCTTCACTCTTGTGACTGGGCAGTCACATAATGTAGCTGACAAGCTTCTCCAGACCCGCCGTCACCGTGTTGTCCACGATAGAGTGGCAACCCTTCAAAATGGTCACCGCTTCAGTTGAGTTCAGAAGACTTACAGCCTGCTTCACGCTCCTGCTGTAAAACAGAGCAGCTTCCATCCATGCGCCCCACCGGGTAAGGACAGAGTGCAGCAGAAGGGTCAAACCAGGGACGGTCTCTGTTCAGGTTTTGAAGCGCGCCGAGGTTTTATTTTGTTTATATTTTACTTTATTAGTGTCACACCTACAAAGCACACTTACCAAATTACAGGGAGTATTGGTGTGGGTGTCTAAGGATCTTCTCCACCAGGTTAGATCGGACAGGGAAGGTGATTTCCCACCGAGGATTGAACCCACGTTAATTCATGCTGTCTGATCTGAAGACGGCCGAAGCCACTAGGCAGCCCCGACTCCAGCTTTTAAAAATACTATCCTTCCAGGAGATATCAAGTGATTGAGTTTCGAAAACATTTTCCACGCCTCCTCAGACACCCTAATCAGATCGTGTGCCAGGACAGTGACATTTACAATCAAACACTACCAGATCTCTTCCCGCTTTCCCATCTCGGCTGGGTGCGAGTAGTCTGAACTGAGGAGCTCCGGAACTCGGGCAAAGGTCGCAGATCGTGTGGTTAAAGAGTCCCGGGATGGTGGAAGAATCTGCCGTCCTCACGGTAGCGCAGTTTACCAGATAGTGTAGTTAATAAGCACCGTCATTCAGTCTTCCTTCTGATACCTACTCCGCCACCTGCCGACCTCACAGGTCACCCGCGCCAAACCAGACAATTACCTCCCAGTTATCTACTTACATGATTGAAACTGAAACTCATTGGTAGCAAATCTTACCTCAACTGATGAGGTAGCTCGTATGAACAAAAATATTGCTTATGTTAAATAAACAAAAAATGGCATATCCGATTGTATATACAATACTACGATGTATTGATTTCACAGACATCTGCTGATTCATGTGAAAAATGATGCAAGCGAAACATAAAGTACAGGTCTCTGGTCATAACCGACGGGGGTGACCGGCGGGCCGTCCACATCAGACTGTCGCCGCCGTCGCCTGGAGCTGACTGTCAATAAATCACGCGCCGCGCTGGTGCGCCACCATCGCTCCCGTTCCCCCCGGTCCCGCCTAATCCACGGGGTGTGGCACAATCACAGGCGATACTGGGGCACGGAGCGGGGACGTCACACCCCTCTTGACTGCATAATCCAGGGGGAGCGGCACCATCTTGGAGGCGGCATGGGGGCGCAGCTAACCTTGTCCGCCGCCGACACTGCCCTCCTTCCCCCTGGATTCACTGATCTTGGGACTGCAGACGACTCCAGAGCGCAGGGAGGCTTTGCTGACACCTTCCCCAGGGTGGGCCGCCGGAGCCTCCTCAAGGGGCGAGATAACAAATGTGCTGCTGCAAAACAAGCTAGAAAAGCATGGAACAATAACAGAGGAAGCAGTTAGAAAATTATTTTCTTCGTCGCGTTGACTGGCCGTTACGTGGATGATTCTTCCTCTTCGAAAGTAACTTTTTGAAAATGAATATCTATATTTTCTGATTGTTGTTCGAAATGCTGCGTATAGTGCTTGTAACACTACTTGCAGACGAAGTCATGTGAGAACTTTGAAACTACGAATTAAGCCAAGTGTGATGAAACAGAAACCTGAGCAATAGGCGATGAAGTCAACAAATCGAATACAATTTGTTGGCACAGCTAAATTTATCCCAAACAATCTCATTGAGCGTCATACACTTTGGTCATTCTTCTTAGCCGGCTCATCTTTCAACTAAACTTTTGCAGGTGAAGAGCGAAATAATTCAGCTGATATTCATCACTCATCAACTAAAGAAATTTCATTCGGTGTTCGACCCTCTGGCAATGTAGACTCACTGACAGTAATACTATGATTCGAACTTTGCCTAGTAATGTCAGATTTCTGCAGCAAAGCATGATAAGCTAGATTAGTTATCAACATAAAACATAAATGAGACATCAATGTACAACATATCATTCTTTGCCATCGGACAGGACAGTCACGTACCGAAGGAAATGAATACGAACGCATATTTTTCCAGTTGTCGACAATAAGTAATACGAATGAAAATGGCCTAACCGTGAGCTACTTGGTCAATACCAAGATCAATACAATACCAAGATCAATACAACAATAATGGCAGCGTCAGCCACAACGCTGCGCATCGCTGCCAGCTCGGCTCGAAATCTCACGCACAGCCACCCTCAGCAGCTTTCGACGGAACGGCGTTAGACTTCAACAGCCTGAGGCAGTGTTCGGGCGGCCGGCCCTGTTGAGGCTAACGGAGCGAGGCGAGCCGCCCGGCTTCCGGCTGACATGCCCCATCGCCGTCGACGGGGCACGCTCGCCAACGCAGCAGACTTCTTTGGAGGCCGCCGCGGCGCCGAATGATGGCGCCTTTTCCACCGCATCGCCGTCGCCAGCCCCCCGACATGTGTAGCTTTATGGCTTCCATTTCTGGCCAGCTGATTAGATTGCCCCTCAAACCCGTCGGCAACGGCGGGCGGCGTCAGCGGGGTGTGGCTCAGCTGCTGCAACAGCTAACTGCGGTGGTGTTCAGCAAAGGTTTCCGAGAGAACTGGGCGCTGAATGGGCGACGAAGATAATTATATGATTGTTTTCAGTGCTGCCTGCGTAGCACTGTTGCCGTCGGCTCTATGCCGTCTAGTTATAACGTGGCACCAAGAGAATGAACAGAGCATAAACCTGCTGTCTCATTTAGTATAAATCCAGAATGGTTTGGCACAGTTTTCTCAACTTGTTTTAAAGACATCACATATACCGTTGTGTCGATTGCCAATGGCATGTTTTCTCGTCTCTGTTCTCGATAAGGTATTGGGTGTGACTCAGGTGCTGATCCTGCACGACACTGTCGCTTTTTTGGCTCCCGGGTCTCAGGAACTACCGACAACAATGTCACGCGACGTTCGGGAGGGATGAGCCTAGCTCAGGCCAGATCATCAGCAAGCCAGGCGCCAAATCTGTCTCCGGGCGGGCCCGACCTGGCCCTCTTTTCCGACAGACATAGGCTCTTTTGTTACCCGAGTTATGAACAGACTGTTTTATGATCGGTGGAACATTCTGCCTATGATGCTTTAGAACAGCAGACTAACAAAGCGGTAACAAGTTGAAAAGAAAGTTCCATGTTTTGTACTGTGAGCTGTCACCTTATCAGTTTTTTTCTGCCTCCTATCATCCTTGCCTTATCAGAAACAACAGTTCAGATTAAAAAGAAAGATATAATTTTTTCAGATAAATTTTTCTGACACATTTCATATAACTTTTTTGGGCTCTTTTTTTGCTCGCGCCACGTGTTCAAGATAAATATCTCCGGAACCTCCAACAAAATTTTATGTGGCAAGCAGTGATTGCTAGCGAGGCTTTTCTGATAACAGGCTATGACAACTACGGACGCAGACCACAGCGGTCAGTCGAATGGAATGCAATCTGACGTCCTGCTATTTGTAGTCCTCAGGCGGGACAGCTTTGCAGAAATTGGACATTTGCCATTTTCTGTTGTTTTCGGCAGTTCCGTTCACATCAGCAACACGTGCTTCTGATATTGCAACGCAGTTGTGTCGGCGGAATCTGTATGTTCATCTGGAAACAGACGTAGAAAAATACCTAGAAAGGTGTTTCAGGTTGTAATATAATTTATTTCACGAGACAGGTGAAATTATTACAATTCTAATGGAAAAATAGCTGAGTCCTTAGTCAGCATTCTCGACATTTTGCTTTAGTCCACAGCTAAAATATCGGTGCTCAGTCGATAGCAAGCCCGTAAAAAGCAATGACGGAGAAGCTTCCAAATATGATCTCACTTGCAATAATACCTTCATTAAATTGTATGCCCAAACTAATTCAGCAGCTCTTCTTCTGGAACAAGAATGATAAGTCCCACCAGTAATATTAGGCGGAACAGCGAGTGTCGTTTTAACTGTTTTGTTTTATCTCAGAATGAGTGCATTTTTTGCAAGCATTAATCCTCGCCCCACCGGGGCCATCGATGGCCCCCCTAAGGTTTTTCTAGGATAGCAGAAAAACTACGAGGCGCAGCACCGCGGTTGAGGGCTCTTACCTCTCACTGCATCATTTTCCCATCATTCCTGAAATTTTTTACCCCGGGTCACCCAAGGTCAGGTCACCAGACGAGGTCAACCAAGGTCACCTCACTTCAAATTTAGAGCTCTGTAAGAGCTACATTTCAAAGTCTATCGATTTGCAACTTCCTACACTTCATGACCCCTCCAGGGTCTACAAGGTGTATATCCGGGATTTTTCGATTTCGTGCCCTGAGGTCAGGTCACGAGGCGACCTCTCCCATTGGAAAAGCATGGGGAAAACCTGTTTCATGATATAAAAGCCACAAAAAGGATTGCAAATACTCAGACTGCTCAGAACAGCGTCTTTTGACACTCTTTCACGGATCCCAGGGGTCATATTTACCCTTTGACTTTTCCAAGATCATCCAAGGTCACCAGAGGTCAAAAACAGTATTTTGACAATAACTTTTGACCTAATTAAGCTAGAGCGGTGAAACAAACACCATCGTGTTTTTCTTGTCACTGGCTTTCATTTGATATACAGCAAGGTCACTTTGTGACCTTTCGTGACCTCAGGTCATATTAGGTCACGAGGTGACCTCTGGAGGTCAAACCACTGGCGGGAGGTCTTTACGTTCCACATAGCAGAAAAGTACTGGCAATTTCCTATCAAATAAATTTTACCAGGCTTTAATAGCTCTAATGACATAAGAGTTATGACCAGTTTGCTTAATCATTGCATATTTGAGTGAAAATAGCCGATCTTGACCTAATTTGACCTCTGGAGGTCAAACCATTGACCTGAGCACTAAAACATGCGGAGTAATTTCTTACTGAATTCACGCGAGCTTTCTATTGCACTTTGCAGATTTGCGCTAACGCCCATATTTTCGGAGTTAGAGGGGGGGCCATCGATGGCCCCGGTGGGGGCGAAGGTGGCGCCGGACCCCCGGTGGGGCGCGGGTTAATGTGTCAGGCTTAAACACTGAGACTTGCAATTTGATAAAAAAATATATAAGAGAATTTCTTTTCGTAAAAAAGCCTACATGAGAAATTAAAAGCCAAGTGACAATTCAATGGTTCTGTGCACGGAAAATTTACAATCGAGAGCTTACAATCTGCCTTGTAAAATCGTTCATATCTTATGGCGTTGACCTGTCCCGGATAAGAGCTTTTGGTCACTTTCCTAATCATCATTATTGGGGCTTTAAGGTATTCCAGGGATACTCATTACTATAAGGATTAAGCGTGGGCTCTCGAACAAGACAGGAAGTACCAGTGCCCGATGATAGGAATGATCCTTATGAGACAGCCCGGGACTTTTCAGTTCATTGTGAGCGTTCTGGTCTCTCCCCTTCCCCATCTCTGCTTTATGTTCGCTCTTAACTCACTGCCAATTCCGCTGTGAACAGCAGAGGGTAGCAACAGCATTTTCAGACTGAATCACCCAGATCTGCATTTGTGTACACTGATCTTTGGACGTCCTGCAGCGTACATAATTGTTTTCACTAAGCTGCTTGGCAGTTTCAAATATTTTCAAAGCTTAACAATAACTTAGAATCAAAGCTCTGCTTCTGTGGAAAACTTCTGCGACCATCCATTAGCGAGACTTTATTAGCTTGGTCACAAATCAGAACGTGCCATGATATATTGCTCAGATATGCAAATCCTCTAGGCTCCATAATCCTATCACACTCCGTGGTAGAGCAGAGGAGCTTGTAAGCCGAAAATATGATCATCGATCACATTCATGTGAAGAAAGACTCATGCCAGGAACTGACTGGATCAACTGATCTACGACGTAGAAATGGGCAGTACAATTATGCATCAGTAAAAAATACAATTTTTCCCTTAAAAACACATATTTGAATTGCGCTTTTATCAGTAGACACGTAAAACAATTTTGAACTGGAATTATATCATTGTTTCTTCATCTAGAAAAAACGGAGTCCCACCCGCTCCACAAAATTCCATTGAGCGGACTACAAAGTTATAAATTCAAAATCATTCTGCTGAGAAGCATAAACATAGCATGTAACCAACATATTGTTTAATGTGGTTAGCCGCCAGCACACATAGCCGATGTGCAATGGACTACGTGTCACTCCTAAATCATTTTCGCTGTTCTTCTATTAAAGCGAGGTTTATACAAGCCGACATAAGGTTCCTGCGTTCCGTCTTCAACGGCCGCCTGGACTGTAGTGAGATGATGCCCATGTTCTCCCTCCTGACTCCCGGCCGACGCTCACGACACACTGGCTTGTTTAATGTGCCTCGTGGGCGAGTTAATGCCGTGCAGAATGGGTTCCAGATCAGGCTACCGAAACTTGTAAATGATTTTCTGCGGCACACACCAGCAGAGGACTTTTTTCAGCCTACTCATTCTTTTCGATCGAGTGTGTTGCGGTATGCGAACAGCGTTGGCACGTATGTACATGAGATAGTATGCTTACTTGCTATGTGCACTGTGTGATTGCGGATGTTTTTTGCTTTTTATTTTATCATTTTAGGATTTTTATGCTTTTAGATGCCTTTATAGTAGTATTTTTCATATGGTGGTCCATCTTCATATATTTTATTTTACGCCCACGCAGTTCATCATTTTTAGCAGCAGCAGCTTCCATGCGGAGGCTATCGTTGTATTTTATATATACATATACTTTTATACATTCTTAGAGTGCCTTTTTAAGCCATGGAGAGACTCTGTAATGCCATGTGTAGGATATGTGTGGGTGGTTGACTGTGCAAGCGTGCGAGTGTGGAGTGTGATCCCTTACGGAATGTTGAACGATTTTAACCAACGACCGCAACCATAAGTGGGCTCTGGCCTGTGGCTGTTCTTGTCTAATAAACATAAACATATTATTTTCTTTCACCCTATTCCTGTCATGGAGGCGGATTATGCCCATTCTGCATGTTTTGCTGGATATCTTCAAAATAGTTAGCGATGGGCCTTTGAAACTTTCCGATTTTCTAAAACTAAAGTGGGAGGATTCCCTGAAATTTTTCGCATAATATATTTACCGGGGATGGAGCTATGGCTCAATATTTTGGGGGCTCTATTTACAAACCGTGCATTACCGAATAGGGTACGGTCTTCGTACAGCAAAGCAGCCTGCTACAATATTGAGACCAGTTGTCATGTTTGAATGATATGAACAAGGTGACAAGTGATGGTTCATTTACATTTTCATATAGATTTTTCTGCAGAGGCTATTGAAGCAACTCAAAATGGTGGGTTTCAAAGGTGTCGGATTGTATTCTTGCAGAAAGAATAGACTGCTTACGGGAGAGCCGGGAGGATCCCAAAGCTGGATTAGCTCTAACCCTACTATACCCCTAACCCTATTTTACATGATAATATAATGCCACAGAAGTGCTCAAGTATTGCAATTCAGGGGAGGTTCATGCATGTGTAAGCGTATTTTAGTACACTTAATGCAGTGAATGGGAGAAATCACGTGGTTGCCGTCCACTGGGGCACCTAAAATTATATAATTGACTTATCTTATAATGTAAAGGAATCTTGGGGAGAAGCTTTCAAGACCGAATAGAGAAAAAATCATCCATAGACGGATTAAGGTGACAATATCATTCAGAATCCCTCCGGGTTTGGTTCGGGCGGATATAAGGCAGGGAATATGAAAAGTATGAATAGCCAAGGAACATGTGTACGCTCATTTTAGACACTGACAATATTCATCTTGCCCAATATTTTGATTTCCTGCATCTGCCTCTAATAATTGTTTCCTTTAAGTCATTTGTTTTCATGTGAAAAATTTCATGCAGCGTCTGAAGTTGGAGAATTGATGAAAAATAGACTGATAAAAATAGATGTGTTTCACCATATTGTTCTGGCGCTTATAGACCAGTCATTTAATTTAGACTTTAAAAATAACTGAAAGATATGATAATTGTGCAACAATTTTCTGGCCGAACGTACCAGTTGTGTAAAAATCAAACAATAGAGTCAACAATTATTGGGAATTGAAAAACGGCCTTAAAATGTATATTTTGAACCACAATGGTCAAAACTTGAAGTTTATGTTTTAAAAATGGAGTGCAGCGAGACAGCAAGCGATCCCATTTGGGGTTTTATAATCGGACGGGTATATTTCTAGACTTTAGGGGTGGGAGCCGACTCCACCCCCCCCTCTACGACAAGAATAGAGGTAACCAGGAACCTAACAGAAAAATAGAGTTTATAGTAGGTACTAAAAGAAATAACCCAATAACCCAATATATCGATCGGCGCAAACGCACATTGCGCTTGATTTTTGGCACTTCGCAACCGCCCTGTCTCGACCTCGTGCCACGGAAGCGTCGCCTGTTGGCTCATGGCCCCTCGCCCCGCAGGACCTCACCTCCGTCCCCCACGACTGCGCGGGCCTCCTTAGAATAATTGTAGGATTTCTAATGTAAACATTTGTTAGGACTTGATATAAATTTCAAAAACTCTTTAGCTATTGCTCGATCTATGTTGTCGGCTTTATTTCCTCTGTGCGATAATGTAACTATTTCGGTGGAGAACATTGCTCTGTACTACCAGTTTAGGGAAACGAATGGGAAAATGTCTAGTGGTTTTGTTTTTCGATACCCGCAGCTGCAAGGGGTGTTGCCTGATCTGAGGATTTGGTGAGCGTGACCATTTAATTTGGGCATATCAACTCTAAGCTGCAGCCGACCCGGGTTCAAGGCCCGGCGGCTTCCCTGAACAAGGAGCAAACTGGCTCCCGAGAAACCCTTCCAAAAGAGAAAGAGTTGGCGACGCCATATGACCCTGGCAGTTGGTGCGTCGATGAGCCCCAAAAACTATTATTCAACCCTAAGCTGCGTCAGAGCTATACATTTGACCTTTGCCTTTCATATCCCCTTGTCAAAGCTGTATGAAGAAGGTCCTGTTTTGTTTGGAAATATTCATGTTCAGGAACTCCATCAAAGTATTTTTTCTTTTTTATACTTGGATGCCATAACAAACACGTTTTGGTATTTCGATTAATACTTCAGTAAAACACAAATTATTGATATTTTTAACTGATCAAGGACAAAAATATACTAAATTCTTTGACTAGTGCAGTTTGGTTGGTGACTACATGGCTTGATGGTGGTACTTTGTGGCTATTTTATGGTCCACGTTAGCAATAAGCTTGAAATAAGGCAAGTTCCATGGAGAAAAGTGGGCATCAATCTCAATGGCTGCTTCTTTCAGACACTTCTTAGAAACTGAGCCATAATTGAACGGCGGGTGATTTAAAGGCCTCTGGACCCCGATTGAACGCAGTTCCATGCGATGAACTCGATTGGAGAGATAACTTGTAGGACCACTCTAGTCCCAGCTACAAATTTACAGCCACAATGTGGGACACGTTATTTATAACAAAGTATCTTCGGCGCTCTGTGGATTGAACTCTGCCAATTGCACGTGCAGTCTGCCCAATAATGCAGCTGTGCTGATGGTACAGTCTGGCTAGTACTGCAGCTGTGCTGATGGTACAGTTTGCCGAGTACTGCAGCTGTGCTGGTGGTACAGTCTGCCGAGTACTACAGCTGTGCTGATGGTACAGTCTGGCTAGTACTGCAGCTGTACTGATGGTACAGTCGGCCGAGTACTGCAGCTTGCTGATGTAGTCTGCCGAGTACTGCAGCTGTGCTGATGGTACAGTCTGCCGAGTACTGCAGCTGTGCTGATGGTACAGTCTGCCGAGTACTGCAGCTGTGCTGATGGTACAGTCTGCCGAGTACTGCAGCTGTACTGATGGTACAGTCTGCCGAGTACTGCAGCTGTGCTGATGGTACAGTCTGCCGAGTACTGCAGCTGTGCTGATGATACAGTCAAGCAGGAGGATCGAATCCCACAGCTTCGTCAGTGTTTCCACCTTTCTGGTCACTCGGTATCGGTAAACTTGAAAGGCCTATCAAAACTCATGTTACTGGATAGGCGTATCCAAATTCAAAGCTTGATCTGGCGAACACTGAACGATTATGCAGCGGGTCCATATTGTGTTGAGGTTTTGTGATCTGAAGCTTTTTATTATTTCCAGCTCTTCCCAGGAACTTTTCGAGCTCTTGCAATGGAACTGCCAAATTTCCCACTTTGGGCAAAATTAAACACTGCTCACTGCAACTGGGCAATTAGCCCCGAAAAGTTTGAAAAAAGTGATGTAGTTTAAGTTATTATGAATACAATACATCTAAAACCAGCTCTGAATATTTTTATTCTGTCTCTTTGGCAGGGGTAAGCAAGTTTCCAAAAAAAGTCTGATATGACTCTTCTAATCTAACATGCTAAAACAGTCACAACACTGTACCAAGTTGCTGTGCCTCCGAAAGTCTTTTTCATTTCTCTGCCCCAAATTCTAAAAAAAGCTGTCCAAATCAGAAAACCTACAAACAAGCTGCCCATACGAGGTCATGTAAAATATAATATATTTCCAGACTCCTCATCAATTAAAAATTGTGGCTGTAATGCTCGATAGTCTTTGCCAGAGCGCACGAGAAATGCCACGCCCCTCGGCTTGAAATATTAGGTAAACCTACTGAGCGCGCCAACAGCTTCAAATTCAGAGCTGCAAAAGTCGGGCTCTCGGGTCATAAAGTGCCCGACAGATTTTAGGGCACGGTATGGTCCTGCGACAGATCTTACAATCTGTGAGAAAAAATCTTGAAAGGAAACAGAAAATATGTTTTGTTCTAAAAAACTCAATATTACAATTATCACCTCTTTCCCTCAACAAGTTTTTCTGAATTTGCACCTCTCCCATATCAAGCCAGTGTGGGCAAGAACCGATGGAAAATGGAGGGACTTATGAATCGAGGGACCTTTGAATGAGGGCCTTATGCACAGAGGGTCTTTTCGAGGGACTTATGAATCGAGGGACCTTTGAATAGAGGGCCTTATGCACAGAGGGCCTTTTAAACGTCACCCAGAAAATCCTTTGCTGGAAAAATTCCTTCACCGGCCTGTCGGGCCCGATTTGTATTCCATAGCACGCGACAGCTTGGCCCGACAGGCTGCTGTAAAGGCCTTTAGACAGGCAAACAGTTTTTCCTTCGTTTCCTTCGTTTGGAAGTACGCTCAACGCTGCCGCAAGGGCGCTGTTTGAACAGCGGCCTTGCGGCAAAGCCGGTGTAAGGTATCTTTGGTTTGAAAGCAGCCCTGCGGTTTGGTGTGTGGCTTTGTGGATATGGCGGAGGCCAGGGCCTAGAATCCCGTGGTGTGGTGGAGGCAATACGTTGCAAGGTTGCGTTTTTGATTATGTTTCTCTTGCATTACTTTGGTATACATCTTGAGTAAACTGGTTGGCCTGGATTTCATCGTCCATAGTTGAAGGGCTGATAAATGGCTCCGATTAAGCTGAAGCCCCTTCCACCGTCCCGTGTCAAACTTAAATGTGGATTTGAGGGATGTGGGTATTTTTGGGAAAACGTTTTTTAAGGGCATCAGCGAATCAAGCATTCTGGGCTGCCCTGCAAGTTCAGGAACAGGGTTTTGGTCAAGGAGGTCGTTTTGAAGCATGGATCAAACAGCGGGCAGATCAGAACAGTGTGGGGGAAAACAAACAAGTAAGCGATGTGGTGTTCGTTGTAATTTCGGCAGCTTACATTTTTTCCACGGTATGTTATGCTCACTGTTGATCAATAATTTTAAATGATATTAATAAGGGAAAATGAATTTTACCAGCAGACTGGTCAAATTAGACTAAAACATTTGATTTTCCTTCCGTCTTCTTTTAAATCCAATGCCTGTTTGTCCAGAATTAACCACAAAGTTGCTACCTTCATCAGTGGATTTGAAGATGCCAAAGAAACAAAACTCTTCACCTTTCCATATTAATTTGTGTTTTAAGTACCAAACTATTTCTCCCATTTCATTTTATTCACTTACCTAAATATGCCTATGATCTATGTCAAGGGGACAAAGATATAACAAAACACAGCCTAGTGCAACCTTTACTCATTTTTTTACTCTAAACTTCCTTGGAAACATGATATTTATTTGACATTTACTATCTAACTGACTTAAGGTTATTTATTAGCCTTATGAACTTCAGATCCTAAACCATGTACCCTCATGGAAATGAGCACGGCAATGCATGAAAACTTTGAAATAGCCAACAGCTTAAAATTTGGGTTTTTCATGTAACCATGCATTTAAAAGTCATGGAAAGCTAATATTACATGTTTGTATTCAACTACAAGTAGCCATGATCCTTAAAAACACTTTCGAATATCAAAAAGTACGCCTCAAATCTTGTTTGTCTGCCCATCAGAGCCAAATCCATATATAAATTTTGGGGTTCCTTCCAATTACCCCTCCCACCTCCAAAAACTGAAATCATGAAAATCTGCAGAAGCTGGCATAAGTAACTGCATGGTATGGGAACCAGGTCAGCTTTCTTCCATTGCAAACTATATTTTTAAGTATTCTGGGCTGGACTATGTAACATAATAACAAAATATCACTTATTCTCATTCTAGTGCAGCATTTTTGTCAATGGCGGCTGCAGAGGACTGAAAAGGGGGCTGCTTTTCATGTTATTGTATATTTCCACCTGTGACCTAAATCATCTGAATTCAAGACCGAGTCTTATTCAAGAACCAGTCGAGCTGACTTTGACACACACTATTTGTATGCTGTATGTCCACAAATCTCAAATTACATCCAATAATAAATTTCCTTTACCAATGGTGACTCCAGAAAATGGGAATTGGTGGTTCGGTATTCAATTTGTTATAGGTTTCTGCCAATAACCTTAATTTCCTGAGCGAGTCTGATAATTGAAAACCCGAAGAACAGTCTCAGTTCTAGAGTTTTGAAAATTAATAGACTTGTGTCATTCCACTTAGATTTGCCATAGGCGGCTTCAGAGCACGAAAAATAAGGATATCCACATACAAGGATCAGAGCACAAAATAAGGATAATGATATCCATTGGTGTCAAACTAGAAGTTTTTATGCTAATTTTAGTATTTTCTATTAAGAATGTGGAAAATGAGTAGGAACATTTTACCAATTGAATGGGTTTTAGACAATTTTAATAGTCCTATCCTAACCACCCGACAGATTTGGAGGTTTTTCGAAAGTGCCCGACAGATTTGAGATATTTTGCAGCTCTGTTGAAATTGCTAGGCCTCCTCGACTCTCAGCTAAGCTACAACGACCATATTACCAACAACGTCTCTAGCTGTCGAAAACAAGTAAGCATTCTCCGCATGGTGAGAGAAACGGAGTATGACGTCGATAGAAAATCCTTGCTCATGCCCTACAAATCCCTGCTAAAAAATAAATAATTATATTTTACTCAGCGAGCAAAACCAGTAAATTTAAGCCAGAGCGCATCCAAAACATGATTATCCGGGCAAACACTAATGCACTTAGAGAAAACCCCATCATCAGTCTGTCAGTGAACAGCGGGCTATCCCCACTCCAACAAGACGCCACATCCAACCCTTCAACGCCAGAGGGAGGGGTTGGGGTCCGATCGGCCATTCCTCGTTTCTTGCAAATAATTCTGACCCGATCCAAATTGAAACCTGCGTCGCTTTGCATATTTTTAGGGTGATCAATTTGACAACTTGTGACCAAAAATTGACGTCAGGTTCGGTCAAAGAGTTATGACGTCATTTCTATACCCATGTAATGCATGTATGTTCTTCTAAAGTACGGCTGACAAAACCATAGTGTAACTCAGCTCCTAGAAGAGCTATAACGAGTTTCTACACATTGTTCGAAAGCTCTTGAATTGAAAAGTCTATACGCTTCCATCCATTGTAATACAGACGACTCTGAAATATGAAAACAGTAGGCTTGTGTGTCTGGGGGCCAAGCGATTGCCTCCAGAATAGACTTCCGGACAACTTCTCCATAATCACAGCCGGGGCTGCAGCCATACTACAGAACATTAAATCTCATTCGGACCCAAGATATCAACTCTGCAGTCATCTGTTCAGACTACAAATCTGTCCTGCAAGCCGTCAGAAACATAGTCAATCCCAGCCATTCAGAGGAGAATCGATGATCCCCCCCCGATGCCCCTCTTCTTTTGACTCTCGGTCTCAGTCAAATTCTCGGAAATGAAAAACTGACCAACTCGTAACATCACTCTTGACACTTCCTTTACCTTCTTCCCGTCACTTGCCCTTTGTCACTATTATGAGGCCTTTCTTTTACTCGGCCTGTGCTCATGTTTGATCTAAGGAATTTCGTGCGGCGCCTGCCGCTGGACTTGAACGCTGATGTTTTAATCTCCTGTTGTGCATTTTAACCATACTTGTATGTGTGTGAGTGTGTGCGCGCAAATACATGTCATGGCTACAAACAATTCATAGAACTCTCAGAAATGATGCATAAAAATGGCCCGGAGACAAAAGCAAAGCTCTCCTTTGGAGTTAACTCCAGAAGCAAATAAAAAATGATTGGACATTGGCGTGTGGGTACCTGAGATACCTGTGATATCGCGGAAAACCCGTATCACGTACTAATTGAATTTACCCAACACGATACCCATAGGCAGCTCCGCTAAATCAATTCCGAGTTGAACACATCCCAGTAGATCTTAGACCCTACACGACAACAATCATCCCCAGCTGCTTGATAAGCTGCTTACATTTTTGAACTAGTTCATATCTTAGGAGGCGGGAAAAGGTGATACGCATAGAGAGTCTAATAAAATCCATATTCAATTAGTCAGTAAAAAATAGGTGAATTAATTAAACTCGGAGCAATAAAACATTTCGGCCCCTGCATGTCTTATAAAGCCTACCATGCTCCAACTTAAATATGCAAGGTATTTCACTCGGTTTGATATTTTTAAATTGTTTAGTTAAGATACTTAGAATATTCTAATAACGATTAATTTTATTTAATTCAGCTTAAGATTCTTTGATTTTTTTAAACTCTTATTCCTTGTCATAGATTGTAATTTATGGCAAGGGTGAAAGATTTGGTTATCATGCACTAAATGGAAAGTTTGGGATTTTAGAAAAAAAAACATATTGTTGTCTCTCAGGAGGTGCGATATCAGCATTGCCTGGGCTTGTTGCATTTATTGCGCATGGCTTAAAGTCTCGTGAAATGTTATTTTCCGTATGATTCCACCTTTTTAACTTTATCATTTCATTCACTACTTCTTCAGGCGACCAATGACGTTCAACAATGGTTCCGCAACCACCTCACCGAGCACAACGAAGAAGCGGCTCGTTCACAAAGGAACTGGAAACATGGAAAATTCTTGAGTACGGAGCTTCAAGATACTGCGATTGGTCACTTGAACAACCAAAAGATTTATGAGAACACGTTCTGTGGTGCGATAAAAATGGTTTATGCGAAAGCAAAAACCAAACAGGCAGAACGAGAGGTATTGATGACCATGTGATCCTGAGGTTGAAATCGAGGGCCGGGAGCAAGGAGGCCAGAAAGGGATGTGCGGGGCCGGTATATTGTGTGTGGAAACTAAAAGGAAAACTTAAATGCATACTCCAGACCTGAACGGGGCTGGTATTGCGTGATTGATGATCCGTTTGCTTGACCTGACACGAATTCGGCTTCTAACCAGGAGTTTTTGTTTACAGTTTCACACAATTTAGAGGTACCTACCTCATTTCATCTGTCCAAAAAGAGCTCGAAGCCAAGACCATGCATCGCTCAGGAACAGCAACGCAAAACTAACTAGTTTTGCCACCATCAAATTTTTTATGTGAATACCAATTTTTAGAATTCATTAGATTCAGACATGACCCCTGCTAAGCATCGCAATATAAAGCGAATATGTTCGGTGATATAGCTTGGGGGCAATGGTGATCTTACCATTTATTACCGTTCTAAGAGCGGCCAGTGTTAGATTAATTTCTGGCTCTGATTTCTTTAAATGTCGATTCTCACTTATGTGAAAGATTTGCCAAATCCACCAGATCGTACAGATAATGTATCTTGTTGATGTTAACTATAGTTCCCTTTTACGATATCATTACATTGTTTTACCCTATAACTGCAGTATAATTGTTCAGCTATCGAGTGAATTCTGCATTAGAAATTCCGAAAGTCCAATTCGCTGACGAAGCCCTGTAATACAGATCGAAAGCTCCGACCCCAAAAACTCTTTGTGGAGTAAGTCCAAATGATCATATACGAACATTGGAACTCCACACAATGTATTTTCAAGAATTCTCCATTAGAAATATACAATACATACCGATGGCCACTCCTGGACTACCTTAATTGTGGGCAAGCATTACCAGTTGAAACAAGACTTGCTAATCTCGGCAGGTTACTCCAATATCTGTCTGCAGGAAAAATATAGACTGGAAAAATATAGAAACTTCATCTGTCCCCATTTAAATGGCTAAATTACATATTTTTCAATTGCAGCACTCTGGCAAGATTTCAGAACTCTATTCGACTTGCAAAGAAGTTTCCACTCGCGGTTTACTTGCTGCTAGTGAACACTAACAAACGCCCTTGCAGCAGTAACTGTTCATTAGACATCACAATGGAGCTCTCATCTGTGCATAAGCCCGTAAATTGTCTGAAAAAGACTGCACTGGTACAAGCGCTCTTCGTGTACCCTCTTACACTACCTAAGCCTGTTTTTAGTCTCACAATTTCCCCCGGATATCGATACACGGTAAACACGAAACACTATTTCAGTCAAGCTGTTGTAACACCATGAAGGCCTCTGGTGTGAGAGTCTGCACCAGGCGAGTCCCTCATCTTATCAGCGCCTCTTCTATCATGCTGATGGCGCGCTTCAACAGCGCCCTGCAGAGGCCGAGCAGTCGGGTCATCTGGGGCGGCTGGACAAGACATATATTGGCGCCGCGGAAATGGCCGACGCCATCATTTCAGCCCGGAGATCTCACACCGTGTGGTCGCGGCAGCCGCTAACCGCTATGTTGGTCAGGCCCTGTAGGGGTTTCCAGCGGGTGATCTGGGCCCTTAGAAACAGAGAGAGGGCGAATGAGAAAATATTCTATTCTCTATAAAGGCAGAGAGAGAGAAACACCTATTAGTTTTGTTGAAGATATTCAAGTGAGCCCTTGTATGTACATACAAAGGAAACACCAACATAAAATTACCCGATGCTACCAAAAACTCGACGGATTTATCTATGCGGAGAAGCCCTGACTAGCCACCGCTGGATTGAGATGCCCTCGGGAGGGAGGGGTGCGCACACGAGTGCCGACCGATTGCGAACGTGCTGCTGAGGCAGCCGAGCCGATATAGGCGCGTGACAGCCTCCAGATGACCCCGTGATGACCCCTGCGGCGGAAATTGGTAGCCGAGATGAGAGCGACGGCAATGTTGCCAGACCAGCGATGGTGCACTTTATGGGGCGTGACAGAGACTGGTGCTGACAAACTGGCCCTGAGCGCGTTCGACAAGAGAAAAATACGGCGGCGGCCGGACCAGACGTGAGTGGCCGATGAAGTCGACGGACAGGGCGCTGCAGATACGATACAGCTCCTACCAGCACAGCGCGGGGCCGGAGACAGGTGTGGTCTCTGGAGATAGCACACTGCCGGAAGCAGGATTTTCAAAGTACAAATAGATCATTTCTATTGCAGATTCTGGCAAAGCAGACCACTGGATGATATTCTGCGATATGTGCGCTGGATTTCATACATCAGCGCTCCGCTGATCGGTCCAAGCTTCAACAGGCGCTGTCAAATGGCACTGCCATGGGTGTGCTACCTTCGATAATTAGTTGTTGGGGTCAACGACGCACCAACTGCCAAGGTCATACGACGTCGCCAACTCTCACTCCGTTGGGAGGGATTTGGGGGATCATATCAACTTATTCAGAGGCTACGCCGGGACTTGAACCCGGGACCGGTGCCTTAGAAGACAAGAATATCATCCACTAAGCCACCCATCCCCCTGTTAGATTCGATGAACGCCCAACGGGAGTATTAAAAAGGCAACGAAATTGCGCCATTGTTAAGGAAAGTAGCATTTCCGTCCGCACCTATTCACTGTATCAACCAGACTGGGGATCAACACACAAACACAACATCACCGGCCAACTTCAATGTCTTACTAACGCTGTGAATACGCGAAAAAAGGGTTTAAATCGTTCCGCTGACACATTGTTGTTTCTCAAAATTATCACCGGATATTTGTTCTAAATATGTACTCACTTCTAAGAATTGCGAAGGGTTCCTCAATTATCCGTGATTTGTCTGTGAACTAATGAAATAGTTATTCAGAGGAATACTAAATTACCACAAATATAATCAAGAATCCTCTGAGCCAGATTTAGGCAATTGCCATTGTTATCCATCATTCAGAAATACAACTTCTTCCGCCTCTTTTGAAAACATTTATATACATGTGCATACGTGATTTATTACGAAAAACCTTGAAATACAATATTTCAAAACTTTGATACAAGCTCTTAAAAAAAATTACTGAGGCTGATGAATAATGGAACTGCCCCCTCCCCTCTCCCACACGCGTTAGATAATCTAACAGGTTTACAACACAGCCTCCAGTATAGGTGATGTTTTCTGTGACGAAATGAAGATGTTACCCAAATGTTCAGGATATTTTAAATCTATCACATAGAAATCAGCAATGACACATGCGTCCACCTAAACTCAATTCAGATTGTAATGAGAAACTGATATAGCCGTGTGATAGAGCATGCCGAACAACTTCTCTGTTTGATATTTCATCCGTTCCAGAACTCGCTCTGCACAAACAAACAGCGTGTATTTAGTAAGAGCATCAACCCCATCGGCTCTAGCGTGCCGTCACCCCGACGAGGAGCCGCCGTCGCCGGCCATTAAACCCGTAAAACGATATTCGAGTGCTTTAAGTAGATCGCTTATGAAGCGTTGCTCCGCCGTAAAAGGCGACTTCTGACAAAATGCAGTATGAGACCAAGAGCTTGTCCGTATCCTCTATGTGATTAAGATTTGAATTAAAATCCAGTGAAGGTGTCAGGTTTCCCTTTAGTTTTAGACAGGCATTGATTCACACGGACAATAGAGCTTATTTTATATATTCGGTTTTTTAAACATGTAAGACGTCTCGGACACAGCGTTCCTTCGTCAGTTGTAAGGTATTGAATATGATAAATTGCATTACGTTAACACTGCTACTATTGCTGTGAATAGACATTTTGGACAGGTATTGATTTACACGGACAACAAAGGGATGGGGTGGCTTAGTGGATAGCATCCCTGTTTTCTAAGCCACCGGTCCCGGGTTCAAGCCCGGCGGAGCCTCTGAAGAAGCCGATCTGAACCCCCAAATCCCTCCCAACAGGGTGAGAGTTGGTGACGTCGTATGACCTTGGCAGTTGGTGCGTTGTTAAACCCCAACAATTATTATCACACGGACAATAGAGCTTATTTTATATCATACTTTTTGTGAACATGTAAGACGTTTCGGACACAGTGTTCCTTTGTCACGAAGAAACAGTGTCCGAAACGTCTTACATGTTCAAAAAATATAATACATAAAATAAGCTCTATTGTCAGTGTGAAAGTGTCATGTTCCTTTTCAATGACAGGGATCCAGTGAAAGGGAGATACGCGAAAAAATTATTGTTGTGGTTTCTTGCTATTTGAAAAATATTGATTACGAAACTGTCAATTATTTTTGTATCTTCGGCAAAATTTTGGGAGACCACTCACTTATTATCGAAATAGGTTAACAGTTCCGATAAAATGCTGAAACCTTCACCCATCACTTACGTTTAGAAAACTATTTAAAGTTGAAAAGTAATGTTTTTTGTAATAAAAATGTCTGTTCTCCTGTATTTGTATCTGAATTCATTTTACAGAGCCTTTAAAAACTACAAAATAGATAAGTTTCCCTAGAAACGGAAAAAAACATAATTACTGATGTATTCAGCCGTTTCGTACCTCGGGTCCTGAGTCGTTTTCTGCTTTAGCCTGCTTTTTCTGCTTTTTCTGCTTTAGGATGACGAAACTTTTGCATCAGAAACATCACGTGACCCCCTATGAAGTGGCTGTACCTTTTGATTGGTCAATTGTGATTTCTTAAAAGTCCTATATTTCTGTTTTAAGATTATTTTTGGCTGAAGCTTTTTTAAAATAATTTTTGCTTTAACAGTTTAAAACTTTCAAGTCACTGCTTAGGAAAAATAGGACAAGTTTTTGTAGAGAAATTGATACCCTTAGCCGGGAGTACGTCATTTGAATCGATAAGAGGTGTACCGGTAAAGTCGTCTAGAAATGTTGACTTTGAGAGTGATTTTAAGGCATTTGCAGGCTGAGTTCGCAAAAAATGAGAATAGGACTTCTGAAACACCTTTTAATGACCTTTTGATCTAGCCAATAATTTTTTTCGCGTATCTCCCTTTAAAGGTGCTTGCTCTCGAGCACTCCCATTCTGCAGAGTACCATCTACGTGCATACCAGAAGCATGCTGAACGTAAACTTGCTTATAATGTTTCAAACACGAGAAAAATGCAACTCACTTGGGAAAACTATCAATCGGATTTTATGACATACTTATCAATCATCAATTTTTCGCCTCAATTTTTCAAACGTCGTGGGGAAAACTACGCCACTTCATTTATCACGGCGACAAACTTGTTAGGTGATCAAGGGTAGATATCGAATTTTATTTTGGCAAAAATGCAACAAAAAAACATACCACCATGTCAAAAACTTCGAAACAACGAAGAAAGTAAGTGCTTATGAACTAAAAATATGACTTCTGACCTACGAGTATGCTGCCTGACCTTGTTCATTATCATTCCCTCATAAAAACAAATAGATGCTTACGAAAAGGGATCCCCAATACATTTGTGTCTACCAGCTCAGAACCTGACATTATTTCGCGCAAAGTCAAAAACAGTTTCATGCTGCTTAGTTGGCAGCGGGAGCACTCACCTGTCTTTTCCATTTGTTTAATTCCGATTTCCCTGCTGTCATCAGGCGCACCAGGCGCGCATCACAACTCCAAATATTGTTCGAAAGTAGAACACAACTGTTAGAAGCCCAGCAGTCCACTGAAAATAGATTAGCCTCATGCAAGCATAATCCACAATCAAGAGTGTTCTCCTGAAACGTCTGGCCACCGCAGCGCACGAGCTCTCGGCTTATCAATATGCAGATCCTCCGTCGTCGTCACCATTGTGGGTCTGTTCCGCTGGGCCAGCGCCATCTGTGGGCGTACCACGGCTGTATTCAAGGCTTAATGACGCATTATTCGCGCTTCATTGTGGTCGGGCCAAGCTTAATCATTGGCCAGAGTCCGCCTTAATTGGTGCTGCTCCAGCTTCTGGTGATAGCTCTGCCATTAATTACCTCCAGCACACGGGCACCGACTCGACACGAGAGCCGTGCCGGCCTGGGTACATGATATTCGCTGGCACCCTGATCGTGATTCAACATAAATTGCAGGGTCTTGAGCAAAAGCAATTAGTTTATCAAGACTTCATGTACAGTAATCATGAGACATGCTTAGCATTTAGAAGCTAACGAGAGACTTCCCTGCGTGCTAATGCTTCTGCAAAGAGCTTAGTGCAAAAAATGTGAAAGCCGCAATTGTGGCGATATATCGTATTCATTTCCAGTTTCGGTACGCCTCCGCAAGCACCTTCCACGCACGACAGCTTGAACCAGCGTCGTGTTCCCCAGTCGAGCACTCCGCGAACGCCACAGCATCCACCACCTTCGTCACTCCTCCCCGCGCGCGCCGCAACACCACCCGGGACGAGAGCTCGCCACCGTGGCGCCCTCATCCGACCGCCTCACGTGAGTGTCGCCGAGTCCGTCCGGCCATGCCCGCAGGCGTTTCTGCGCAGACAGGCGGCCCCGTCACCACCGATGATAGAGCACAACACGGAGCCAACATCTGCAGTGGGCCTTACTGCAAAAAATACCGCAACAGCTGGAGGCATTGATTTGGAGCCGTGTCCAAGAGGCTGGCTCCAACTCTTCTCTGAACCATCTGCACTGTACATTGACCGCTGGAGCGTATGAAACGCACAGCGCAACGAGTTTCTTTCCAACTACAAACCAGCATGGAAAAGAAATGACTAAGCCGCGTAAGCTCTACCACAGAGCGTGAATTGTTGGCTGCGTTGTGCTCTAAACATCTCGAAGTGCAGGAGGCCGGGCTGCTGGTTCAGCTGCGGTATCGACCTTCTGGCAGCTGCCGCGCGGCACCATCACTCTTGCACCAGTGCGGCACCCTCGCGCGACACCGGCGCTGAGCCTGCAGAAGCGACCCCCTCCGGCGGACACGCCACGAGTGATGTGGCCAGCTCCGGTCGACCGTACAACGCCGCCGCTGATGATGAGAGGGTCTCGGAGGCCCTCCGCCCTGCTGCCTCCCCGCTGGCAGAGGATGGCGCCCGACTGGAGCTAATTCTGGACACGGGCTCAACAGTGAGCTGAGCAGTTGATGCTTCGGAATGAAGCAGGGGTCTTATGGTGATTTTTTTGAACAGAATTAATCAAATATTGTTTCAGCCGATTTGGCGGGCTGAAGTGAGAAGCTGCATTTAAGGGAAAGTTTGCTGATATTCTTTGTTATAAATCACGACTGGATGCGGGTGGAGGACAAAATAGATGAGCCTTCTAGGTCAGGAAAACATCGAACAACTAAGTATAACTTTCCAAGATAAGGATAACTATTGTTGGTGTGCAGCTAACGAAATGCAGATAACCACGAGCATTGGAGTACTTTCGTGACTGTCAGAAAGAACAGATATGTACTTTCAAGAAACCAATTTGTTTTATAAACCGGATAATTTACTTGCATATGTTCATACAGGAAGCTCCTAAGAAGCTCCTGCCTTAACCCGCACCCGGATGGGCCTCTGGCTGGTGGATAGCCTAGACAAATTCATGAAGAAACTCTATCAGTCACTTTTTGGCTCAGGTCAATATTGAGGTCGTGGCAAATCAAAGAAGGTGGCATTTTGAGTACAGTTTTTGGGCTCTAGTGTCTGACAGAGTTGAGTTAGAGCCATTAATAGACACTATTCGCTTCCTCTCGTCACGGTGAATCTAATGATGTATAATATAAACATACTAGGTCAAAACACAAAAATTACCTGACCTCAGGTCAGGTCAAGGTCACTTTTTAACCTAGCATGGTCAATACGCATATCAATCGAATCACAATAGCAATCCAAACGCAATTATGTCAAAATAAAAGCTGTATCACCATTTCATGCAAAGTTCTTGACCTAAATCTGAAAACTGCTTTAGTAGCCACAGATGAACTCTCAGAGGTCAAAGGTAAAAAATGGCAACATGAACCTGAAAAAGGGACCAAGGACATTACGATCTGGGGAATATAAAGGCATAATCTCAGCTGTATCTGCACAAATACAGCCCAATTTCTGTTTTTTCCATGTATTTCTAATGGAGAGGTCATGACCCGTCATTGACCTTAGGTCATCGATATGAAAAATCCCGGAATATGTTGTGGCACTTGTTGGACCTATTATGTGGTATAAGTTTCGATCCGATAGATTCACCCATTCCTTACTTATGTCACCTTAAATATTTTTGGAGATGAGGTCACATGGCCTGCACTGGTGACCTGACCTGAGATGACATAACCTTAACATTTTGGGGAAGTTACGGAATTGATCAAAGATAAGGTGTGCCATGTACGGCGCCACTTCGCGCCACCGTCTTTTCGTCCCACCGGAAAACCCGGGGGGGTGTTCAAACACTCCCATCGGGGCGAGGGTTAAGATCTCCTATAACCTGTCACCTTTTTTGACCTGTCATTACTTGACCTGAGCCAAAACGTGACTAATTTAGTTTATTTATCAATTTTTTTAAGAGCTATCCACCAGCGTTCGCGTTTTTCACTATCCCGCATAGGAGCCCAGATCCAGGGGGGGATGTTTGACACCCTACCCACACCAGGGTGAAGGTGGATTGGAGGCCCACCGGGGCGGGTGTTATTATCAAATGGATCTGCAAGTGCGCGAGGGATGCGTAGTCATATTTGCGAAAGCGCGACCTGGCAGTCAATAGTTTCTGAGCTACTTTCTGATTTTGGTGCGCACTTGACCAGGTGGGGAGAGAGCATTCGTGTAACCAACGCTAATGTCCGTACGTTTCGGCCTAGTCACATTTGTAGCTTTTGAACAAATGAGTGGGGGTACAGATCTCACCATTTTCCGATGGAAGCACAAAATTACATTTGGGCGAAAGTTGTTTGGCCCAAATTCCGGGGCCTACCCCTTTTCCACTTTTGAGAGCAGGGAATGGTGTCCTACCAGTAGCGGATCCAGAACTTCATTTGAGGGGTGGGGCTAGGGGGTAGGAGTCTCCTCCAACACTGCCTCAAATAAGCCTCCGCCTATGCATTTAGGCACTCTGATATTTGGGGGGGCTTGAGCCCCCTATCCTCCTTGTATCATCCTCTGTTTCCTACCCAGCCCTTCCCCTCCGGGTGGTGACGACCCTGGGGAACGTTTGTGCTGTTATCCCTGAAAAGAACGAATGGCCCCGAAAACAAGGAACCACTTTTCCCATCTCTTTTCAGCGTAATGAATGGAAATTTATGCTGACAGCTGTGTTGCACTGTTCAGGCTATTTCGCAGTAATAGGTAGTTTGTTTCCATTAGCGAGCAGCTCCCCCAGCCGAAACCCCCTGGCGGCTGCCACACCACCATGGCAACGCCTGGGGGGGAGGGGAGGGAGGGGAGTTGAGAGATAAACCAGCCAGTGTGGAGACACTGCGGGCTTCTTTATTTTCACAGGTATTTCTGGTAAAAGAGATGGTCGTATTTTTATGTAATATGAATGGGAAAAGTAGACTACAACGTTAGGTTTCACCATATTACATACCATGAAGTGTTGTCCTTAAATTTAAACTGCCAAACATACTGGAAAAGATATCCAGATATGTGCCATAATCACGTCTTGCATTGACTTTTCCAGGTCATAAAAGCTTGAAATAAAACAGTAAAACTCACAGTAGGATGGCTTACTTCTGCGATGGCAGAATCATGAAATGCGCTTAAAGTCCCTTCCATGATAAATTAATGCATCAATCATTATCCATAAGTTTCCATATAAGTAACAAACGATGCAGCAGGAAAAACTGAAAATAAAACAGTTTCAATTTTTTTCTTGAAGACTCCCTGAACAAGGAAATTATCAACTCAGTTTAATCGTTCTTAACCACAGTAAAGTAAATATAAAAACACAGACCCCTTTCTCAAAACGTACGCGCATGCCCACCTGCTCCGTTACGCGCATTTCGTTTTCCATCCTTGAAACTTATCAAAATCCTTGTCCAAAAGGTTTTACAGCCTCTCGGTGAAAAAATAACACCCGTGGAATATAGGGCTACTGTCGTTTTCTTCTCACGATTGTTTTGCATTGAGCTTAATTGAAGCTGCAATGCAGGGGCGCAACGTTCCTCATATATTTTGTGGGGCTCGAGCCGCACCAACGTTCATTTATTTATCGATTTATTCGCACGCTTACTGATGACGCCATCGTTTGAAGGCTATTCTTCAACTCGAGTCAGGTATATAGAACGGTGTAAAGGACATGAAAAACGCACTAATTTATCCAGTCACATACACCGCAATACCACATATTTCATACATTTAAGTAACGTAATGTACCGTGCTTTCAGCAAGTAATGATGTTTGGGGTTTAACAACGTTTCAGGCGGGTTCAGTACATACTCACCTGGGACACGGGACATAACAAGTCGCTGCCGTTCCTCCCGCTGTTGCTGCAGATGTCCCCCAATCTGACAATCTGGCTTTGGTTGGTGAATCTCGAACACTTGTCGGTAGTTATCAAAAGCGGTCACAGTAGAATATAAACCCGTTTCCTGCCCGCCTGCGTTCGAATCATGGATGTTTGCAGATGTCGGCTCTGTCGGCCACTGCGGCCCTGCTCTGAATGTCTGAATGCTAGTATTTGCAGTCACGCGAGGTTGTCCTGTCATTGGAATGTTTTCCAGTGAGGCCAAACAGTAATATTTTACAGCTGCTCTGCCCTCAACCAGTCTAGTATCGTGATCACACCACATCACATCACATGTATTTTCATCACATAACATGAACGATAAAGACAAATATTGTTTCTTCCCGATTGCCGCAAAAGCGTCCGAGGACGCTTAATTCGAGACGCTGTTCGGAAAATTCTACAACACAACAACACAATGTTTCATTGACTTCCGGTTCTGCGTCTCGGTCGCCGCCCTGGGCTTCGACTGCACCCGCTAACAAGGTTGTCTTCAGGTGCCGGCGTCAGTCACAGAAGTTTGATCACGTCACCAATGCGATCAAACTTCCGTCCACCTGAGATCCGCCGTGCGGCAAAGTTAATCAGCTTCTGTCACCTCTGAATCTGCATAACCGAACATGCACCATATACATTAATACAGTAACGGATCACAGAGAACGTCAGGCCCTGCACCAGCGTTACCATTACGGGCTCAGTGACAGAGTGCCGCGTGTGGCTCAGTTCGCACATCATAGTCGCCCAGCACAGTGAGAGGGGGCGGGAATTTTTTTATAGATTGGGAGTGTTCAAATTTGAAATAGTTTCAATAACCACAATATCTAAATTGAGATGTATAATATAAAGTCCGTCTTGGCCTTCTCACAGGCCAAAAGAACTGCACAAGACCAATTTCACGGTTATAAAAATGAAAAGTATGGAAATCTGAAGAGATTCTTAACACGTTGGTCCTTTGTTTCATTAGGGGTGCCCGGGAACCCCAAGAGATGTAAATTCACATATATAGCCACGTGTCATCACCCACGTCCTTGGTAACAGTCATACACTGGTGAAAGACTATGTTCGGGTTCTTCACTGATAAGGAGCCTATCATGACTGAGTTCAACAAGTTCAAAGCGGTGGAGGAAAGCGCCAAATTATCTTCTGGAAGCTAGCACAATAAACTGTGTTTTTGACGCGTTGATTTTTAGGCAGTTTTGACTGAACAAGTGTGAACATTTCACCAGGTTATTTTCCACAGAATATATGAGTTTACCGAGATCCTGCAGTCCCGAGAGCAAAATCTGAGTCTCGGCCGTATAGTGTACCATTTTAGGATTTTAAAGGTCGTTGGCGAAGATGGAAAACAGTAATAGCCCGGTGGCTGATCCTTGAAATATGCCATTGGGGTTCAGAAGTGGCCGGGACCAAGTGTGAGAGCCATAGTGATGAGATGAAGCTTGATGTCCAGTTCATTTTGGAATTTGAACCTGCTGGTGTTGAATAGTCAAGTAGTTTTTAAACCTAAGTAATTTAATGGCATGCATCTGCGATTTCGTGATAAGTTTTTAATGAGGTAAAGATGTCGAATATCTTGGAGCATTGTGAGGGGTTTAAGAGTGTTGCGGCAGCAGTTAATCACAGTGAAAACGCTGTCAGTGACAGCCAGAGCACGGTCTCGGTCTCGCGGTCAATACTTAGAGAAAAAACCCACCAATGATCCGATGAAGCCCACGAATTAGAAAATCCAGACTACGAATAGCTGTCACATGTATGGCCAGCCGAGCTTCCATAACAGGCACAGACTGTCCCTTCATCCACCAGGCCCCTCTAGTCATAGTCTGGGCTCCCCTGTGACAAGCATGACTTCCTGGGGCCACAACCGGCCCCCTGTGTACCAACTGGACCCCTACCATAATCACGGGCCCCCACCGGCCGCAGCCGGACCCCTACCATAATCACGGGCCCCATTGGGCGCAGCCGGACCCCTACCATAATCACGGGCCCCCACCGGCCGCAGCCGGACCCCTACCATAATCACGGGCCCCATTGGGCGCAGCCGGACCCCTACCATAATCACGGGCACCAAGCGATCGCAGCCGGACCCCTACCATAATCACGGGCCCCCATCGGCCGCAACCGGACCCCTACCATAATCACGGGCCCCATTGGGCGCAGCCGGACTCCTACCATAATCACGGGCCCCATTGGGCGCAGCCGGACTCCTACCATAATCACGGGCCCCATTGGGCGCAGCCGGACCCAAACCATAATGGCGGGCCCCTTGTGGACCAACCGGTCCCCTAAACAATAGCAGGATTAATGTGGTCACAGCCGATGTTTCTACCATAACTGCAGACCCCAACTGGCCCCGCCCGACTCCCTAAAATAATCACCCAAATCGGCCCCATACCATTTGCAAGACCTCTATGATCTCAGCAGGGCTTCCTTCCATAACTGTGGACCCCTGGTGGTCCAACCGGGCCCTCTTCTTAATGTTGCACTCCCGTGGCCACAACCGTACCCCTATCGTATCTGAGTCCTTCTGTGGCCCCAGCTACGCCCACTACCATAACCGTGGTCTCTCTGTCATCCAAACCACCCTTTACCATAATCGTGGTCTTTGTGGTTCAACCCACCCTTTACCATAACCAAGGTCTTTCTGTGGTCCAAACCACCCTTTACCATAACCAAGGTCTCTCTGTGGTCCAACCCACCCTTTACCATAACCGTGGTCTCTCTGTCATTCAAACCACCCTTTACCATAACCGTGGTCTCTCTGTCATTCAAACCACCCTTTACCATAACCAAGGTCTCTCTGTGGTCCAACCCACCCTTTACCATAACCGTGGTCTCTCTGTCATCCAAACCACCCTTTACCATAATCGTGTTCTCTCTGTGTTCAACCACCCTTTACCATAACCGTGGTCTCTCTGTCATTCAAACCACCCTTTACCATAACCAAGGTCTCTTTGTGGTCCAACCCACCCTTTACCATAACCGTGGTCTCTCTGTCATCTAAACCACCCTTTACCATAACCAAGGTATCTCTGTGGTACAAACCACCCTTTACCATAACCAAGGTCTCTCTGTGGTCCATCCCACCCTTTACCATAACCAAGGTCTCTCTGTGGTCCAAACCACCCTTTACCATAACCAAGGTATCTCTGTAGTCCAAACCACCCTTTACCATAACCGTGGTCTCTCTGTCATCCAAACCACCCTTTACCATAACCAAGGTATCTCTGTGGTCCAACCCACTCTTTACCATAACCAAGGTCTCTCTGTGGTCCAACCCACCCTTTACCTTAACCGTGGTCTCTCTGTCATCCAAACCACCCTTTACCATAACCAAGGTATCTCTGTGGTCCAAACCACCCTTTACCATAACCAAGGTCTCTCTGTGGTCCATCCCACCCTTTACCATAACCAAGGTCTCTCTGTGGTCCAAACCACCCTTTACCATAACCAAGGTCTCTCTTTGGTCTAACCCACCCTTTACCACAACCAAGGTCTCTCTGTGGTCCAAACTACCCTTTACCATAACCAAGGTCTCTCTGTGGTCCAACCCACCCTTTACCATAACCAAGGTCTCTCTTTGGTCCAACCCACCCTTTACCATAACCAAGGTCTAACTGTGGTCCAACCCACCCTTTACCATAACCAAGGAATCTCTGTGGTCCAACTCACCCTTTACCATAACCAAGGTCTCTCTGTAGTGTAACCCACCCCTTACCATAACCGTGGTCTCTCTGTGGTTCAACCCACTCTTTACCATAACCAAAGTCTCTCTGTAGTGTAACCCACCCCTTACCATAGCCAAGGTCTCTCTGTCATCCAACCCACCCTTTACCATAATCGTGGTCTCTCTGTGGTTCAACCCACCCTTTACCATAACCGTGGTCTCTCTTTGGTCCAACCCATTCTTTACCACGGTCGCGGGACCGCTGAGTCCTCAGCATTAACTGGCATTGCGCCGCCGCCTGGACGCTGAGTTGAAGGCCTGCTCTTCTGTTTTCGAGTCGAGCCAATCTTGAAAAACTGTCAAGATAATACCTGTCTTCTTGTTTTTTATCCCTCGCTCTCTCTGTCCCCCTCTCTCTTCCTCTACTTTCCCACAAAGAGATGAACATTTTCCTTCGCCTTTGACAGGCCGCCTCGTTGCCAGCTACCTAGAAATACCAGCAATTTATTTCTGGCTATGTTTGGCTTCAGGGCTGGCTCCGAAGATGAAGTGCACCAAACAAGTCCGTAATAAAAGTTGAAATGACTTCCTAAAAGCTGCTAGCTAGGCTGTTCTCTTACATGGCAGTTCTCTGGAGCAGCCTAGGCGATAATGAAATTCATACTTTACGCCTTTGATAAGAAACCAAAAAGTATTCTACCTGAATTTCAAGATGGTAATTAAATGAACTAAAACTGGTAATTAATGAATAAAACTCAGAAAAGCTCTTCACTTGAAAATGAGCAAAAAGACTCAGCGCGGCGCTAGAGGAGCAGAATCAGTATGGTCGAAAAACTACCCTGCTACTCTCTGGAAAAGTAGTGCCCCTCCCGCCTTATGTGAGAATACCCGTGCTATCGCGGTAGAACTTATGGGACGTTACCTTGGAGTCCAGGTGCAGTCTGGGGGCATCATTGCCTGCCACCGGCTCCAGAACAAAAAAAGTAATCTTAGTGAGGTTTGCATATTTGGATGAGAAAAATTATGTGTACAGGCAGAGGGTTAGGCCAGCTCAACATGGACTGTCTGTGCATGAGAGCCTCACCCCAGAGCGTTTAAGTGTCATAAAAATTCTACAGCGGCTTCATTCCCCACGAGACAGGTGTCCCTTCCAATCCTTCTATACTAACTCTGGCAGGATCTTCATCCGAGTAGAAGCCCAGGCTAGACCAGTTGAACTCTATGTGGGGACCTCGGAGGAGGAGATACTGACCATCTGCCAGGAGCATAGGGGTTCTCTGAATGCTGGGAGGGGGGATGCTGCTCCCCTGCGGGCCCGAAGTGCTGCCTCTGTGGTGCGGAGTGCTGGTCAGTCGGGAGGTCGGGGTGCTGGTCAGTCGGGGGTCGGGGTGCTGGTCCGGCAGGTGATCTGTATGCTGGTCAGTCGGGTGGCCGGGTGCTGGTCCGTCGGGTGGTCAGGGTGCTGGTTCGTCAGTTGGTCGGGGTGCTGGTCCTTCAGGTGGTCGGGGTGCTGGTCCGTCAGGTGGTCGGGGTGCTGGTCCGTCAGGTGGTCGGGGTGCTGGTCCGTCAGGTGGTCGGGGTGCTGGTCCGTCGGGTGGTCTGGGTGCTGGTCCGTCGGGTGGTCAGGCGTCTGCCCCGTTGGGTGGTCAGGGGTCTGGTCCGTCGGGTGGTCGGGGTGCTGGTCCATCGGGTGGTCAGGGTGCTGGTCCGTCAGGTGGTCAGGGTGCCGTTCCGTCAGGTGGTCGGGGTGCTGGTCCTTCAGATGGTCAGGGTGCTGGTCCCTCGGGTGGTCAGGGTGCTGGTCCCTCAGGTGGTCGGGGTGCTGGTCCGTCGGGTGGTCAGGTGTCTGGCCCGTTGGGTGGTCAGGGGTCTGGTCCGTCGGGTGGTCGGGGTGCTGGTCCATCGGGTGGTCAGGGTGCTGGTCCGTCGGGTGGTCTGGGTGCTGGTCTGTCGGGGGTCAGGGTACTTGTCCGTCAGGTGGTCAGGGTGCTGGTCCGTCGGGAGGTCAGGGTATTTCATACTTTGCCCCTGGTGCTGCTTCACGTGGTGGGGGTGCTTTGTTGGTCGCGGGAGGTTCTGTCTTACCCTGTCCTGGGGGTGCTGGTCTGTCAAGTGCTCAGGGTGCTGCATCGCCTGGTGCCCAGGGTGCTGCATCGTCCGGTGCTGCATCGTCTGGTGCTGCTGGGGGTACTCCTCCGTCTGGTGCTTGGGATGATGGTCAGCCTAAGGGATGGGGTGCTTTCCGAGGGGGTGGGATGCTGCTGCCCCGTCCGGGGGTCAAGGTACTGCTCCCCCTGGTGACTGGCCTGCTTGTGGTGAGGACACCCCACCCAAGATTCGGGGTACCACCGAAACGGTTGCTTCCACTGGTGTGCCGACTGGTGATGCCCCTGCAGCACGGACTGCTGCTACAGTTGGGGTGGGGACTGTGCCGCTTCCTGCTGGGGGCCGACCTGCTGACCATGTGCCTGCTTTGGTGTCTGCACCTGTTGTGACCGGTGGCATCCCGCATCCTTCCCATGCGCCGCCGCCTGCTCTGACTGTTGCTCCTGGGGGTTTCGTCCGTCGTCGCCGTTAACCACCACGGGTGCCACTCACAGTGTTTAACACAAATCAGTCATGTCTAATAATATATTGTAAAAAAATTGTTAGAAAATATTACAACATAGGTATATAAATATTGTACCAATAATCAGCATAAATAGGGCACTAGAGGTCTACTTCATCTTGCACTAGAATTTAAAGTTTTTAAACTCCAAAATGGTTGGTCCACCTAAAAACTAAGTAAAACAGTAAAGGTTTATGACAAATTGTTAAAGCTCTGTTTTCTCCACACTTTTCTCCCAAAGGATATTTGCTAATTGTAACCCCGATTGAAGCTTAGTGGCATTGGAAATACTTCATCCATTTGTTTCCTGTGTAGTCCCTGAAAATTCAGTTCGCTCTTAACCAAAATGTTAACAATAGATTTCTTCCAGTCTTTTCAACACATGTAAATGACCATGATTTAGAATTATCTGGCGTGCAAAACATTCTTGAAACCTGCAAATACTACTCAGTTTCAACTTACAATGAAAGTAGCCTTCAAGGAAGTATCCCAATAATACATATTAACATTCGGTCACTACCCAAACATTTTGATTCTCTTCAAGCATTTATCTCGCAACTCAAATACAAGCCATTAATAATAATGCTCTCTGAACTGTGGTTAACTCCCGAACTAAAAGACTCATATCACATTAAAGACTATAATTTTGAACCTTCTTCACCAACACAATGCAAAGGAAAGGGGACAGGAATTTATATTAGCAAACATCTTTCCTACAGCAGGAGGGGTGACCTAGAGTCCAGTCTGATACAGCATCAATCTTGCTTCCTTGATATTCATAACCTATTTCCTTTCACGTTTTGGTCGGATCACTCTATAGATCACCATCATATCCAACAGCAATCTTTATGGACTATCTTGAAAAAACCCTTGATAAAATTTCATCCGAAAACAAGATCTGCTTACTGGGAGGTGACTTTCATTTTGACCTCATTAAATCCAGCTGCCAAGAGCACACCTCTCTTTTCTTGCATTTACTCTCCTCACAGGGGTTTCATCCCTGCATTTCCCTCCCAACAAGAATAACATCTGAATCACAAACCCTCATAGATAATTTTTTCTAAACGATAATTCTATCATTAAGTCATCATCTATTATATTGACTGATCTAAGTGACCATCTCCCGATTACTATTGAGTTGAATTCCACTATAAGATTACCCTCCAGTGCCCTAAACCCCAACTATCTTTTGACTTTCGGAAAATAGAGATACTCAAACAGAATTTAGCACAAAAGTTCCAAAATTTTTCTTCTATTATTGACCCTGTAACAGCAGCAAAAGTTATCCAGACTACTTTAAATGAAGAGATCACAAAATTATCAATTAAAGAGAAATCTCGCAGAATCACCCCATTCGGCCTTGGATCTCATTTAGCCTTCTTAAATGCATCAACCATAAATCTGACCTCTACCTAAAATTTATGAAATCTCGAGATAAAGTCGATGAAACTAACTACAAAAACTACAATAATTACCTCACTAGCACGATTCGAACAACCCGTAAGCTCTACTTTCAGAGAAAATTAAACGAGGAAAAAGACCATCCAAAAAAACCCTGGGACACTCTTCTCACCCTTAGCCGTAAAAATAAAATAAAACGGGATCTTCCAGGACAATTCAAAGTAAATGATGAATACATCACTGAACCCTCTTTGATTGCAGACAAATTCAACAATTACTTTTCCACAATAGCAACAAAACTTGATCAGGCGCTACCACAGTCCACTTCAGATCCTCTTGAATACCTGGGCAACCAAACATCGCAACGTTTTGAATTTAACCTGGTGAATACGCAATTAGTAGAACAAATCATTTCTTCTCTCAGTAACAAAGGCGCCGGTTACGATGGAGTCAGCTCAAAAATTTTGAAAGCTATTAACCCAGTAATCTCTCCACACTTAACTCATTTATTTAACATATGTCTCTGCAACGGGTTATTTCGGATGAATTTAAAACAGCACTCATAGTACCTATATTTAAGTCAGGTAACCGCTTCACTTTTACTAACTATCGCCCAATTTCAATCTTACCGGTGCTTTCAAAAGTTTTCGAAAAAATGTATGTGCCCAGCTCACTGAATATTTGACCGAAATTGACATGCTATACAAATACCAGTTCGGTTTTCGGAAAAAACATAGTACTTTCATGCCCATTGCCCTACTCTACGATGATATTACCTCTGCCCTTGCAACAAAATGATTTCTGCCACAATTTACCTGGATTTCAGTAAGGCGTTTGATACCGTGAATCACAAAATTCTCCTATCAAAATTACACTTTTGGGGCATCCAAGACAATTCATTAAAATTTTTCAAATCATACCTGTCAAATCGTTCACAAACTCTGAAGTACAACTCGACTATCTTAGCTAATCCCAAAGAAGTATCCCTTGGTGTACCGCAGGGTAGTGTGCTGGGCCCCTCCTTTTCTAATCTATATAAATGATATATCAAGAAGCTCAAATGCCCCGAAATTCTATCTCTTCGCAGATGACACTGCACTGCTATATACCGCTAAAAATATTGATGAACTGCAATCCAAAATTGACAACAGCCTATCAGATATAACCACCTGGCTCCAATGTAACCGGCTCACCCTTAACACAAAGAAATCAACTTACCAAATATTATCCACTCGGAGTGTACCCAATTTGGCTATCAAAATTAATAATGGCGTACTGGACAGAAAATTCACTACAAAATATCTTGGCGTCTACATCAATGAGGATCTGAAGTGGACCAACCATATACAAAGTATAGAAAACACAATATCACGTAATATAGGTCTTATACGTAGGTCACAACATATTCTGGACTCTGGTCATCTTCTCCTGCTCTACAATGCTCTTATTCTCCCTTTCTTGAATTACTGCCTTCCAATTTGGGGAGCACATTCAAATATCATTTAAATAAGCTGATGATGCTACAGAAAAAAATTGTCCGTTTGATAGATCAATCTGAGCCCTTGCTCACACCAGTCCCTTATTTAAAAATACAAAATCATGAAAATTGAAGATCTGACGGAAGTAGCCCAATTAAAACTCCTCCACAGCCATCTCAACCAGACTTTACCGTGCCCCCTCAGTGAAAGGATCAATACAACTAACCCAAATCCCCTTCTCCCTGATATAAGACGAACCCAACACTTTCAGGTCCCTTTCGCCTCAACCATGTACAGGAAATTTTCTTTATTCATTGCGGCCCCACGAACCTGGAATAATGTGATTACCCCTAAAATCAGAAGACTGGATGATATCCCACAAAGTAAAGCGTTTTTAGGACAGTGATTACAAAACTTTACCTAGACAAATATTGAATATCGTAAACCCTCTTATTGGTATCTTTATATCCCTAATTGTATCATTGTAAACCGTTAAAATAAACATATTATGCACCAGCTTTTGTCACTATTCGTCTCTTTGCATAAGTAAAGTACAAAAAGTAATACAAGCAAGTAAAAATAAGCATGAGTAAAAAGCGCTGTAATCTTTGATTTGGCAGTAAGGTACCACACAGGCCTGCCTCCGGCACCTGTACACCTATCATTTCCTCGAACTTACCACGCGCCCTCAAATCTCTCCACGACATCTGTAGTGCTATAAAAAAATAATATCCACTCCCTTCCCAAATTCTAACAAGTAAAAACACTATTTCAGGACCTGGCGACGGCTGATTGAGAGTGGCGCCAAGGGTGCACCGCTGGCCCGTGGTGGGGGTGTGCGCCGGGCGGGTTGCGGCGCATTCTCCGGTCTGCGGCATCCATGGCGGCGTGCTTTTGCTACCCCGGGGCGGTGAAACCGTGGTGCTCGGTCCCGGGGAGTAGAGCGCGCCGCCAGCCCTCCGTGGTCGCCTTGCCGGTGGGCGACATCCTCGCCTCTGGTTCGCCGGGTGAGCGGGGCGCGACTGGTCGTTGGCGGCGGGCGGCTTCGCCCGTGCGGGAGCTGACTTCACGGGGGGCGGCGCTGCTCCTGCTACCCGGGGCGGTGGAACCGTTGTGCTCGGTCCCGGGGAGCTGAGCGCGCCGCCGGACTCTACTGTGGTCACCGTTGCCCGCGGACGACTTCTTCACTGCTGGCTCACCGTGTGACCTGGGGTGGCTGGTCGCTGGTGGCGGACGGCCTCGTCGCTACGGGGCCGACTCTGGACATCACGAGGGCCGGCGCTGCTCCTGTTACCGCGGGGCGGTGAAACCGTTGTACTCGGTCCCGTGGAGCGAAGCGCGCCGCCTAACCAAAGCGCGCGCCGAGTGGGGCCCTGCGCTTGGCAGCTGGGGCGAGGCTATGCCGCCCCGGTGGGTCGCTGTGGGCTGTCGGTCGGGCGGGCTGAGTCCCGTCTTGCCCGACCTCGGCCGGCGCCTCCGCTCTTCGGCCGACCTGAATTGGTGCCGTTCGGCCGCCGGTACGTGGCGGCGTCGCCCCGGTGGCCCGCTGGGGTCCATTCGACCTACCGGGTTGTGTCCCTGACCTGCGTGGCCTCAGCCAACTGATCTGTATTTGTCTACGTATGTGCTCTTTACCGCTGCTGCGGTGTCTTCAATGTATTTGCCTCCATGTTTTATTTTGTGACTCGTAACCACGAGTAGCTGCCTCCGGCGTAGCTTAGGGTCCCGCGCCGGGGGCATACGGTTTTTACATGGAAGTAGGAGTGTACGATGAGGTGCCATGTTCCAAATATACGTGTATGGATCTAAATGTTTAATATTTGGTATAACATACAGCATATAATACTTTTTTCCTATTTTAGAACAACGGGTCTGGCTACAATTTTTTTAATATTATTTAAAACTCGCTGTGTGTCACACAATTTGTTCAAATACCATTTTCTATCAGCGAACCAACCACAGCCTCTGAGTTCCCTGGGAATGTTTCACAATCAGAGAAAGAAAAATCATTCACATTTTATTTTTAAACGCACCTGGTCCCCAATGAACTTCCATTAGCAACAACATCTAGACAAAGACAGGTGCAATGGTGTAGCAAAAAAGCATACGAAACATATGGATTTTCGGGTATATATTTTTATTTTTAGTTAATGGATCAAACACCTAGGCTGCGAAGCGCTTAAAGAGAGTGTCCCACTTTTATCATTGGTTTTTTAACTGAAATAGCAGTTTTGTAGAGCGATTTTCATAGTCATGTTTTCATAAATTGTTCCTTTTATAATTTCCACAAAGTAGTCTATTCCATTTAATTATTGTTTGTTTTGTTTTGTGTTGCCTTAAATAGGTATTTATGGAGACCTGTCTTGTCCATTGGAGAAAAATATAAAGTCTAGCAAAACCTAAGGGTTAACAAATCAGAGAAAGAACAAGTAAGAAATCAGCCCCATACCAGGCTCACCAAGTGCACCAGCCTGTTTTTTAACGGTTATAACGTCCCGTCAGCCAGCGCTCGTGGCCGTCGCGAAATGTCAGGGACGCACGTGCTGTGATTCTCGAGCGAGTCGTCGCTGTCGCGCTTTTCAGGGAAAACAGCTCTTCAGGATGCCTGTTCCTGACAGTTCCAGTCAAAGTTCAAAACCTTTAGACCTCTCCCTCCCCCATTCTCTCTCTTCTCTCTCTCTCTTTCTCTTTCTCTCTCTCTCTCTCTCTCTCTCTCGTCATGTACCATAGATATGTTTTCATTCTCACTGGCTTTAGCTCTAAGCACAAAGACATTCAGTTAACGTGCATTAGATGCTGTTTAATGTCATGTCTTTACATTAAGGACAATTCGATGGTTGCTGACAATTTAATTTTATAGACTTACTCTGAGGCTGACCCGCTACCCCACTCAGTCGACGAGAAAACGAGAACCGGAGCCAAGCACTCTGCTCGGGACGGTGGCCATTTTGATAACACAAGTCCGCTCAGTTCTATACGAAATGATACTTATTCAACGCTGGTGTATCGAAGGTGATTCAATGCTAGTGTACCGAAGGTGGAGACACCCGTTGCTGATTTTCAGCGTATCTTAGAACCTGTCTGATTCTTTTTTTTCCACAAGCGTCTCCAACGAAGGGAGGGACCAGTCAAAGCTCAACCTGCTCCTGACAAGAAACTCTCCCATCTAAAACCCAAATCTAGTCGGAATTGGGCTCATTGTTGCCTCCCGGACCGGTTGGTAACACAATTTACAAATGTATTCCCAATTTTAGTATATCGGAAATTTCAGGATGAGAAGTGAGAGGGAAGGGACTCTGAACCACCCCCCATCCTCCCTCCCCGATTTCGGTGCGTGTGCTTTCCTCGACGCATTATAACTATCGGCTTCAATCTCGGTCAACTAGATAAGAACCGGGCCAGTAATCACGGAGAGAATCTTTAAAGTAGGCTGTCATGCTTTCCGATTTGTTCACGTGAGGTCCCTTTTAAAGTTTTGTCAATGCCTTAACATAAGCATTATCTGAATATATATATATATATATATATATATATATATATATATATATATATATATATATATATATATCATTTATGGGTATTTTTATTGGCAGACAATAATGGGCCTCATTTTACTTGTAACAAGAGAAACAGGAAACATAACTGTGTTGCCTACCCTATAAAATTATTTTGAACATGACTGAAATCAATAGTTATCAGTTCCACGGAACCTGCCTTCCCTCTACGAGAAATCGTTTCTCTGTTGTTTATTCGACACACAACCTTGGTAAGGTCCATACTTACCTCCTTATGTTGTCTACACGCTGGAGCACGGATGTCATTAGTTTATACCCTTTGCCTTCAGAAAATACGTGTTCCTCTAGCTAATTCCACGGAGAGTAAGCAAAGGTATATTCCGCTGTTGGGATTACATGGCTACTTACACAGCATCGCCATCAGCTATTATGGGCGTGCATTGACGTGTCATTACCTCGCGATCTAATAATTAGCTTTGATGGCGTCTCGTGCTCTGCTGCCCGAACCGTCATTACCGGTAGTTCCCCTGTTACTACGTCCGCCCAAACCCGCCCTCCACGCCTCCTGACTGAAGCCAGCAAGCCCCTGGAGACGCTTTTTGTATCCTTGACTCAATAGCGAAAGCTCTTCTGGTATGTAATTAGAAAAGAATTGGATGATCGCAAAAAAGAAACGGGCTGCATTATTTGGCTTGAGCTACAACCGGACAGTGCAGAGAGAGAGAGAGAGAGAGAGAGAGAGAGAGAGAGAGAGAGAGAGAGAGAGAGAGAGAGAGAGAGAGAGAGAGAGAGAGAGAGGGTGGGGGGGGGGTGGTGGTGGGGTGGGGTGGGGGGGGTGGTGGTGTGTGGTGGTGAGTGGTGGTGTGGGGGGGGGGGGGGGGGGGGGGGGAGGGGAAGAGAGAGAAGGAGAGAGAAAGAGGACGCACCAACTGTTGATGTCATGTGGCACCACCAACTCTCATTCTGTTGGAAGAGTATATTGGGGATCAGGAGGGCGCCGTGGAAGTGCAGCAGACTAGCATGCCGCTGACCCGGGTTCAAATTATGAGCGACATTTGCTCATAGCACAAGCAAATGTGCTCGACGCGCGTCCAATAATAATCAGGAAAAAATATCCCCAGAGATATCCTACATTTAATGTGGGGATGACAGAAACTTGCAACACACCACTAAAGCCCTTATGTATGAGGGGCATATCTCAACGAACCTCTAGGGGCACAGGAAAACTAAAATAGCATAATGAAAATATAGCGTTTCTCTTAGAAATCATCCAAAATCTGCCAAAGTTGAGGATGGTGTGTAACCTAGAGAGAAGGGAGATCAGATTGCCCTTCTTCACCTGGATCTTCCCTCAGATATGTTTCGAGAAAGAGAAACGTGTCGTTACAGAAATTATTTTAGTGCCCACAGCTTGTTTTCACCGCAGCCGTGCACAATGGCCGATTTCAGAGCCCGTCTCGATCTGGAGATATTCGATATATTCAAACAAGGTCCACTCGAGGGCTTTTCACTTGTCCACGTCGACATGATAAAACAATAAAAGATGACGTAAAGACATAAAATCAACACCTATGCACTCTCATCACGAGCACCAAAAACACATACATCAGCCCAACCATGCCGGAGATTTTATAAAATTCCTAAGACTGGTCTTAAAATGCGGATCACCCGGCGAAGCCCACTCTGGTTTAATACTGCCACCCCACGATAGGACAGACGCCGGCGGCCGGACTCCGTGCGTATCAAAGGGGGTCCACAATGCGGCGGGGTGTATGTTGGTGCAATTGGCTGGCCCTCCTGCAAAGTCTGCCACACATATTCCGGGAGTCCAGTCACTACAATCCGTTCACGGCACGCACAGTAGAGAAACAAGCCAGTGCTTGGCAGTAAGCCAGCCAAGCTCCGAAATCGCGTCGATATGTGGTCATATCGCCTCCGACCAGTCAACTCGTGCGAAGTTTATATTTTCTGACACGGCGCAATTGCCTTCCACAGAGCCGTAAATAGACATACAATACCGAATGATAGATAAACAGTGATTCACATTACCTTGAGGGGGCGGGGGATTACGTGACGAGCATGGTAGGCTATTAAATTCCATACACTTCTTTGACATAACATAATGTGTGACTGATAATTCATGTTTCTATCCATGGTGCCCTGATTTTTACGACTCTGGCATCGGGAAATTTGGTACCGCAGAAAGTGATGGCTACTGGTGGAATGTCGCGAAGATAGCCGGCGTACCGAGAACACCATCTGGTTTCTGGGATTAAATTATGGAGCTGGAGAGTTCTGGTACAGAGCAACATCTCATACGGTTAACACACGCATTGGCAGCGAGGGCCGGGTATCCGCCAACTCGTTTTTTGGAGATAGCTGAAAAACCACGGCGCGAGGCGCTGCCGTACTTGGCATACCTTTTCCCTGATCATTTTACAACTTTTGTCAAAATTTTATGGTTAGGGCATTTCAAGTCAGGTCACCAGTACAGGTCAAGTGACCTGACCTCAAAAAAAGTTTAAGATACCACAAGTCAGAACAGGGCGAACTTATCCGATTGAAACTCATATCACATAATGAACCCACCGAGTTCTCTAAAATATGTTCCGGTATTTTTGATATTGATAACCTAAGGACAGGTACGAGCCATCACATCTCCATTAGAAATACATGGGAAGAACTGTTTTAAGTGAATAATTTAGTTATGGATAGCGATAGAGCGCTTATTTCAACGTCATTAGATTAGCCTTGTCATTGCAGTTCTAATGATATACATGTTACCTAATTTGACCTGACCTGACCTCAGGTCAGGTCAAATCCTTGATTTGACCTAACAAGGTGATGTTATATATCATTCGATTAGATTTAATAACCGAAACCTTCATTTACATTTTATCCCTATGATGGCATGTTTTGACCTTTAGTGACCTTGAATATGACCTGACGAAGAAATGGGTAAAGTATTTTCGATAGAGAAGTGGATGGGCTACCCAACGCCGTTTGCTGTTTTTCCTATCTAGCGTGGTTCTCGAAATCTTAGGGGGAGCGGGTACCCGACCCCCCTCCCGTTAAGCGAAGGTGGCTCAGACACCCGTCAATGCGCGTGTCAAGGGTCGTGAAGCACCGAGTGGCTATACACAGGAACGATGGGACCAAGGATGCATAAAGGAAGCACTGGAAGCTTAAACAAGTCATTAGTCCGCAATAGTGTTTAGTGTAGAGGTTGCGATATTGAACTTCTGGAAAAAAACAATGTCATCACTCTGAACAGCTGCTTTGCTTCGATTCCTCAGATGTGATATGTAGCTTCAAAAATTGTATACGCTAAAATCTCTGAGATCATCTTGATACCATTTTCTGTAAGATACGTTTCGTGAATAATATGGCATTGAAATCAATAAAGCACAGCCTATTTTTTGGATACCATTTCTATCACCTAAATCACACAGCAGGAGAAAACAGCGATTTTGGTCGACCGCAATCGCCTTGGCAATATCTTGCAGTAGCTCGGGCAACCCCACATGTCATATATCAAACTGATAGAGCAATGGCGATCAATGTGCCAGAAAACATCTGAGCTGCCGTCGAGTGCCGTGCTGCAACAGCACTTTACTTGGCTGGAAAGTGGAGCGCAATAAAGAACTGCCAAAACCACACATTCTGTGAGCGCGGGTTCTCTCAGAATCAGAATCAGAATCTATATGAGCACCAATGCCTCATCGGTTGCCTGGGACGCACAATAGTTTATTTAGCCATTCCACTTCATTGTTGTCGAAGCGACGCTTGCCGACAAACAATTACCTGGTTCAGAACAAGTATTTTCCTAACACCACTATCGTATGCATGATGTCATTTTGTTTCAGCTCAGACTTGTGCCCGGTATCCCAGCCGAGCCTGACGTGAGTGCTCTCCAGGCCCCCAGCTATTTCTCTCTCTTGGAAAACTACAAACCGGTCCAGCTGGGCCAGTGTTGACCTGGTTAGATTGTTGTTTGCTGTTCAGATTTGGCCATTTGCAGAGGAGTGGTGGGCATGCTTACACAGATTTGAATCAGGCCGGATGCCACTTCGCAGACTGATTTCAGATCAAACATACAGATACAAGTTGGTATCATGAACGAAGGGAAGACCTGTAGTTCCAACAAGCCTTATTTCCAGCCAGAGTTCGTTTTGAATGTTTTTGTACATGAATAAGCTTACAGCTGGGAAAAAGCTGTTAGGCTCACAACTTGTTGCGAAATAGATTAATGATAATATGTGCCAAGCACGGTGGCACTTCGCGACGCCGCTTTACGGCCCCAATTGAAACTCCGAGGGTAGTGTGCAAACACCCCTTCACTGGGGTAAGAGTCAAACAACACTACTTCACTGGGGTAAGAGTCAAACACATTTTAGATCTGATGGAAAACAGTGTTTGCACGGCGATACAGGAGGAGTGATGAGATCCAGTACATGAATATTTGGGTGTCGTTGGAGTCAAGGAGGCTCCGCGAAGTGGTGTGATACACATAGCAAACAGTGAAGAGGATGCGCCATACGGAAGGTGGGGATCTTGGGTTAGTGCCCATCAGAGGTTCTTGGGTGGCACCGCTAACGCGTTCAGAAGGCAGGCGCCCTGGTTGATTTTTATCGTTTCTGGTTTTAGCTTTTCCCATCAGCCGTGATGGCGTGCTAAGCTGTGGGGTTTAGTGAAGTAAAGGTCAAGCACGCCCTCACATAACAGCTTCGTTTTGTATGGTCTCAGGCAGTTTCTTAGCCTTGGCAAGAAACTGCAGTGGAAGTCAGTGCTACATATTCTTTAAAACTCATCACTATTACAAATCGGTTGTGCCAGGTAAATCATAATGGCTCGGATCCAACGTTATGTTAAATGATAGCCTTTGATATACTGGCACCGAAGTCAAAACTACCAACATCTTAATTCAGGAGCCAACTAGGATTTGAACTAAGAACCTATCCCTCAAACATCACTAGTTCTACCACGAACAAACGCAGCTTCCATCATGCGTATGCATTCTCCGCACGCATAAGCAGAAGTCCGCCAATGGGGCAGGAGCGTCCGTCAGACTATTGACCGCGCCACCTCAGCAGGTGAGAGGGAGAGCCAGAGCAAACAGCCACTGGGCCGCGAGTAACTGCCACGCCTCTTCAGCCCGACGCGCGCTTTATCGTTGTCACTCGAATACTAGAGGTCGGCACGGTGCACAATTCTGGCATCCACTCCATCCCACATACTACGTCCCGTCCCAACCCGGCCAGTGTACCCAGCAAGTGGTCACCTTCCGCCCAATTCCCATTCTCCTTGGGATTATTTTGAGAAAAAATCCACCCGTCCCGTCCCGTCCCGGTAAAACCTGTAAAATGTATCCCAATCTCATCCCATTCCCTTCCGTAATTCGTATCGCCTTTCTCTTCGTGCAGACCTCTACCAACCACGTAGTCAGAGAAATAAAGGCAAAGTGTGGTCTGGCTCAGCTCTCCAGGTCAAATGGTCCACCAACTGCTAAGGCCATACGGCAGTTCAAAGCGAAGGGTATTGAATATGTAGAGGTTTTGGCAGAGGTAACAAAAACCCCGGTCCTGTGAAAATAGTTGGGGAAAATATCCGGAAGTCAGATACAATACTTTTTTAACAGAAACTGACACTCATTGGGGTGCAGACAAGTCCTTCAATGTAATATCGTATCCAAAATATGCGACCACTCATTCTGTCTCTCTCAGGTCAACTGGTAGTCGACCTATACTGGGTTAATTGCTGCGGGCAGTAGCGTCTCAGGGGAAACGAACTCAATCCTTTTACATACTCTGTCACAGCATGGGCTCAAAGCACCGAGTCAGATCCCCACACTGTACCCCCTGATCGCTAACAGGTGGTATAATGATTATACTATGACCACTAGAACATGAATAGCTAGGATATAAATGATCTCTCTAGCTCAGAAATACAGTGGCTGGGTAGCACCACCTAGCTAATTATTTTACCATCATATTATTCAATTCAACGGAATTCTTTGGATACGATCCCAGGAGAACACTCAATTTACCAATTAACCAATTTCTTGTATTGAAAGTACCTAAGAAATATAAATCTGCAAGATCACTCAAAGGACAGGTATTCTTAAGATAACACATTAAGAAATATATCCCGTTGCGACGAGCAAGCATATGGATGCGGCAAGGTTTCAGATCCAAAAAATATCCTTGGGTCAAAATTTTGAGAAATTTATAGAGCTGTGAAATACACTAATTTTACAACAGAATCTAAAGGCCAGGCGAATCAAAACTGAGGGATGGAGCACCGCAGTGGTAACGTGTTGGAATTTTACACCGCTGACCCGGGTTCAAATCTCGGGCAGGAATACTGAGCAATGAATTTCTGATCCCCAGCATATTTCATCCCCAACAGGGAGAGAGCTGGGGACGCCATGCAAACTTAGCAGTTGGTGCGTTGTAAAGCCCTACCGAAGAAAGCTAGCACTCAAAATATAATGATCAAAATGTTAGACATACTATTTTAGTTATTAATTATTTGGAGATAAAATGACATGATCGGGGCTATTACAAAGATGTTGTTGATCATTACCATGCCAAATATACTTTTTATAACATACAAAAAACAAAGGCCAAATTAGGTAGATGCGTTTCAATCACAAGATTATCTACAATCTCATTCGTATAGCGTTACAGATCTAGTAGGCCTGATAATAATCTTGTGATTGAAACGCGTCGTCCTATTTTGGCCTTTGTTTTTTGTATCTTATACATAGGGTAAGGGCAGGTAAGAGTACGCAGGAGATAAGAGTACGCAGCAGCTGTTTTGGTTGCTTAGCTAACACTGAGATGGTGGATACCGCGCCATAAAAAAGCAAGCTCTGTGCCTTGCTTGCTAGAAAAAATAAATCTCTCTCTCTTTCTCTCTCTCTCTCTCTCCCTTTATTGTGTCTGTCTCTTACGAGCATTTTGGCACAGAGGAATGACATGTACAACATTCAATGGGTGATGATGAATGTCAATTGATACAGTTGATACAATTTCAAGGCAATACTCATAATTTTGCTAGGGTTCGAATCTTAATTTATCTTGAACGAGGCCGCGTTTAAACTCTTCTAAACTTCCAGAGTCCACAAGAGACTGAGGCAGCTGGTCTGAGACTGAGGCAAATCAACATATTCCTGTTCTTTTCGCGGGAGTACAGAGCAAAGTAGGTTTCATGGGACCCTTAATGTGATATTTCTTAGCAAGGTAAACTTGTAGACCATGCCTCTATTGTCAATGCTATTGTATTACTGCCTGTCATCAGTAGGGAAGCTAAGCTAAGACTGTGCTGCAGGACTGGAGCTCACGCTAAAACGCCTGTCAACATGTTTATGAAGATTTCCTTCCCAAGGGAGCATGTCCGGCAACAGTACGCAGAAGACCATAGTGTAAGGCTATGCATGCATAAGAGATAGGAAAATATATTTTCGCTCGGGACAGAGTTCGTGATTCATATTTGGGAGACTAAACATTGCAAAGAAGTTCTTGTATATTTAGAACGATATCAAATTTTACAATCGCTTAGACTGGCGACAAAAAACTTTGCGGCATGGCCTATGCACCTAAAGCACAACGGGGCATCAATGCGTACTCCAGCCTCCTCTTTTGCGTATTCTTACCGACCCACTCCGGCAAGAGCACGCGCGTGACTTTTTATTTTTGATGGGCTCGTGGCGAGGTCCCTTCAGAGATGTACGGTTGAAACATGGACCATACAAAGACAATTATTCAGGCTAAACAACCATATAAATTGTTAGCTGTTAGACATATAGGAGACAAATGAGGCCCTTTAGAAAGTTAAGTGCGTGCTCTTGCACGGACTTCCCCTATTTATTTGACATTTTAATGATCAGCAGCATCTGCTCAATGTTACACACACATCAGACCTGTATTGTGGCGCGGTTTGACCCCTGGAGCCCGATCGCCGTCGACTACAGGCCGCGCTAGTGTATTATATCGTGGCGCGGGTTGGCCGGGCCCCTGGAGCCCGATCGCAGCCGACTTCAGGCGACGCTGGTGTATTATATCGTGGCGTGTGTTGGCCGGGCCCCTGGAGCACGATCGCAGCCGACTACAGGCGGCGCTGGTGTATTGTATCGTGGCGCGGGTTGGCCGGGCCCCTGGAGCCCGATCGCAGCTGACTACAAGCAACGCTGGTGTATTGTATTGTAGCACGGGTTGGCCGGGCCCCTGGAGCCCGATCACAGCTGACTACAAGCAACGCTGGTGTATTGTATTGTGGTACGGGTTGGCCGGGCCCCTGGAGCCCGATCGCAGCTGACTACAGGCGGCGCTGGTGTATTGTATTGTGGCACGGGTTGGCCGGGCCCCTGGAGCCCGATCACAGCTGACTACAGGCGGCGCTGGTGTATTGTATCGTGGCGCGGGTTGGCCGGGCCCCTGGAGCCCGATCACAGCTGACTACAAGCAACGCTGGTGTATTGTATTGTGGCACGGGTTGGCCGGGCCTCTGGAGCCCGATCGCAGCTGACTGTAGGCGGCGCTGGTGTATTGTATTGTGGCGCGGGTTGGCCGGGCCCTGGAGCCCGATCGCAGCCGACTACAGGCGGCGCTGGTGTATTGTATCGTGGCGCAGGTTGGCCGGGCCCCTGGAGCCCGATCGTAGCTGACTGTAGGCGGCGCTGGTGTATTGTATTGTGGCGCGGGTTGGCCGGGCCCCTGGAGCCCGATCACAGCCGACTACAGGCGGCGCTGGTGTATTGTATCGTGGCGCAGGTTGGCTGGGCCCCTGGAGCCCGATCGCCGCTGACTACAGGCGGCGCTGGTGTATTGTATTGTGGCGCAGGTTGGCCGGGCCTCTGGAGCCCGATCGTAGCCGACTACAGGCGGCGCTGGTGTATTGTATTGTGGCACGGGTTGGCCGGGCCTCTGGAGCCCGATCGCAGCTGACTGTAGGCGGCGCTGGTGTATTGTATTGTGGCGCGGGTTGGCCGGGCCCCTGGAGCCCGATCGCAGCCGACTACAGGCGGCGCTGGTGTATTGTATCGTGGCGCAGGTTGGCCGGGCCCCTGGAGCCCGATCGTAGCTGACTGTAGGCGGCGCTGGTGTATTGTATTGTGGCGCGGGTTGGCCGGGCCCCTGGAGCCCGATCACAGCCGACTACAGGCGGCGCTGGTGTATTGTATCGTGGCGCAGGTTGGCTGGGCCCCTGGAGCCCGATCGCCGCTGACTACAGGCGGCGCTGGTGTATTGTATTGTGGCGCAGGTTGGCCGGGCCTCTGGAGCCCGATCGTAGCCGACTGCAGGCGGCGCTGGTGTATTGTATTGTGGCGCAGTTTGGCCGGGCCCCTGGAGCCGACTACAGGCGGCGCTGGTGTATTGTATTGTGGCGCAGGTTGGCCGGGCCCCTGCAGCCCGATTGCAGCTGACTACAGGCGGCGCTGGTGTACTGTATTGTGGCGCGGGTTGGCCGGGCCCCTGGAGCCCACTACAGGCGGCGCTGGTGTATTGTATTGTGGCGCAGGTTGCCCGGGCCCCTGGAGCCCAATCGCAGCCGACTGCAGGCGGCGCTGGTGTATTGTATTGTGGCGAGGGTTGGCCGGGCCTCTGGAGCCCGATCGCAGCTGACTGTAGGCGGCGCTGGTGTATTGTATTGTGGCGCGGGTTGGCCGGGCCTCTGGAGCCCGATCGCAGCTGACTGTAGGCGGCGCTGGTGTATTGTATTGTGGCGCGGGTTGGCCGGGCCCCTGGAGCCCGATCGCAGCCGACTACAGGCGGCGCTGGTGTATTGTATCGTGGCGCAGGTTGGCCGGGCCCCTGGAGCCCGATCGTAGCTGACTGTAGGCGGCGCTGGTGTATTGTATTGTGGCGCGGGTTGGCCGGGCCCCTGGAGCCCGATCGCAGCCGACTGCAGGCGGCGCTGGTGTATTGTATTGTGGCGCGGGTTGGCCGGGCCCCTGGAGCCGACTACAGGCGGCGCTGGTGTATTGTATTGTGGCGCGGGTTGGCCGGGCCCCTGGAGCCCGATCGCAGCCGACTACAGGCGGCGCTGGTGTATTGTATTGTGGCGCGGGTTGGCCGGGCCCCTGGAGCCCGATCACAGCCGACTACAGGCGGCGCTGGTGTATTGTATCGTGGCGCAGGTTGGCCGGGCCCCTGGGCTCGATCGCCGCTGACTACAGGCGGCGCTGGTGTATTGTATTGTGGCGCAGGTTGGCCGGGCCTCTGGAGCCCGATCGTAGCCGACTGCAGGCGGCGCTGGTGTATTGTATTGTGGCGCGGGTTGGCCGGGCCCTGGAGCCGACTACAGGCGGCGATGGTGTATTGTATTGTGGCGCAGGTTGCCCGGGCCCCTGGAGCCCGATCGTAGCCGACTGCAGGCGGCGCTGGTGTATTGTATTGTGGCGCGGGTTGGCCGGGCCTCTGGAGCCCGATCGCAGCTGACTGTAGGCGGCGCTGGTGTATTGTATTGTGGCGCGGGTTGGCCGGGCCTCTGGAGCCCGATCGCAGCTGACTGTAGGCGGCGCTGGTGTATTGTATTGTGGCGCAGGTTGGCCGGGCCTCTGGAGCCCGATCGTAGCCGACTGCAGGCGGCGCTGGTGTATTGTATTGTGGCGCGGGTTGGCCGGGCCCCTGGAGCCGACTACAGGCGGCGCTGGTGTATTGTATTGTGGCGCAGGTTGCCCGGGCCCTGGAGCCCGATCGCAGCCGACTGCAGGCGGCGCTGGTGTATTGTATTGTGGCGCGGGTTGGCCGGGCCTCTGGAGCCCGATCGCAGCTGACTGTAGGCGGCGCTGGTGTATTGTATTGTGGCGCGGGTTGGCCGGGCCTCTGGAGCCCGATCGCAGCTGACTGTAGGCGGCGCTGGTGTATTGTATTGTGGCGCGGGTTGGCCGGGCCCCTGGAGCCCGATCGCAGCCGACTACAGGCGGCGCTGGTGTATTGTATCGTGGCGCAGGTTGGCCGGGCCCCTGGAGCCCGATCGTAGCTGACTGTAGGCGGCGCTGGTGTATTGTATTGTGGCGCGGGTTGGCCGGGCCCCTGGAGCCCGATCGCAGCCGACTGCAGGCGGCGCTGGTGTATTGTATTGTGGCGCGGGTTGGCCGGGCCCCTGGAGCCGACTACAGGCGGCGCTGGTGTATTGTATTGTGGCGCGGGTTGGCCGGGCCCCTGGAGCCCGATCGCAGCTGACTACAAGCAACGATGGTGTATTGTATTGTGGCAGGGGTTGACCGGGCCTCTGGAGCCCGATCGTAGCTGACTACAGGCGGCGCTGGTGTATTGTATTGTGGCGCGGGTTGGCCGGGCCCCTGGAGCCCGATCGCCGCTGACTACAGGCGGCGCTGGTGTACCGGAGCTCGATACGGCCGCACTCAGGCCGGCCGCCGGTCCCGGCGCACGTCCCGGCGCTATTAGTCTCTGCCATTACGAGCTGCGCGTGCTACCCGCTCCCCGATAGTAATCCTTCACTCGCACAAGGCGGCCGGCGAGGCGGCCCAGGCCAGCGTTCTGTGGCAATGGTTCGATTCACTTAGTCTCCTTGTGGGTGGTTCAGAGCTCAGATTTCTGGAGGGATATGGTATTTATAGGGTGGACCTTAATCATGGAACTGATCCAACGCCCTCCATGAAAAAGTTGAGGTGGAACTGACAAATTTCTTAGCCAAAAGATGCCTAGAAGTTGGCTAAAAAAATAAATTCCATTGAAATTCAGGATTTGATTGAAGCTCTTTGACTTTGCCACAGCTAATTTGGCCATTTCGGGATGAGGTTAGCTAAATAAGAACTGACATCCTGATGTCCCCAGTTTTGAGTGAAAGGCGCTATAACAGCCTCATGAAAAATAGGATGATTAAAATGGATCAGATGCCCGTCTTTTGGAGCGGCTTAACCAGATTAGTGGTAATTTATTATTCCGACTGACCCATTAAGATAAAGATTCAGGTGGCCTTTAGCCTTTCAGAGCCCGATACACTCGCCATCAAAGTATAAATTCAGCGCAGCATCTAGTCTGGAAGCCTATAAGGCTGCTGCATACCGCTGCTATACTGGGAAGCTCCGTCCCCGCGGAGTTTGAAGATGTGCTGTGAAGGCAGACCACGTGCTGTCATGGCCTGAGCGTGAGCTTCATCGCCGATATCCTACTGAGAGCGCCCTTCACTACTGAACAGTGCGGGGCGACTCCGGCGTCAGGCTTCAGCTTTACGCTTTTATGTGGTGTTTCAGAAGCTCCCGGAATATCAATAAGCCAGCAGGGCGCCCTTCTTCGCGACAACTGAGGAAACGTTCATGTTTCAAAATGGCAATTGAAAGGTAGATGGAACTTTGTTGGCTAGCCCATGACTATTTGCTAACATATGTCCGACGAAATCACACTGTTAGTCCAGCCGCGATAAATGCATAATTTACTTACAAACAATTACCATGGAATACGATAGCTGAATCAACAGAGAAATAATTCGATAACAATCGAATGAATTTCTCCTTCGAATCATCTAATAATCTACTACTCGGTTTAATCGCAATCAACTACAAACTAGACAAACATTATCTTGTAGTTGATAAGAATCAAATCGTTTTCGATTAATTTCTAGAAATAGAAACTTTCGATTGAATTCTAGAACTTTAAACATATTGCCTGGTGCCGCAATTTGCGCCCCTAAGCAATGTCCGACTCGAGCTCGAGCCCTCACTGGTGGAGGCTTTGCTGAACTGAGGCACCGCTGGTCAGCTCGTCCCGCTGCAGGGCAGCCCTCCGCTTCCACCGAACGCACCACTTGTTGGGACGTGAATGTGACTCTGCTGGTGGCAGTTTCAGGGGTCCCTGTCCCGTCGCTCCCTATCCCTTGTTTGTTTTTGTCTGCAATTTTTGTCAATACATGCATACGGTTTTAAATAAGTGAATTATTTGAGTTAGTCATCGGATATCGGCACCAGATGACAGGAAAGTGTACAATATTCAGGCAAATGAAAACCGAGCTGAAACGTCCTATGTTATGCCGCTATTGTACAACCTAAGCAATTGGGTCCCGGACATTAAAATCGAGACGTTTTTGCCCAAAATTAACACAAATTTGATTGTAATGCCGTAATTGACACGCAAGTGGCACAGGCAGGATTTCATGAATAAGAAGGCCTGTCACTGTGGTCGCAAACGGGCACTCCTATGTGCCGACTAGTCGTACGCCCACTATATTGCGACTGGATCCACCATTGTCATATCGGACCCCATGTGGCCCAACCAGGCCCCCTGAACTGCCTACAGGCTATTGGGGAAACAGTATAGTGTTAAGAAAGCCATTTATAAGTCAGGTTGATATCGTGGCCATCACAGGTGAAAGAAGGTTGCATATGGTTACGATGTGTTTCGCTCGTTGGCACATATGTCTTGTGATTTCACAAAGACATAGAAAATACTTTGGACGGCTCCCTCGGCATGGCAAAGCTAAAGTATGTGCAAAAAGGGCCGTCGGTACAACTTTCAGGCATGAAGCACGCAGAAATAGATGTAGGTGTATAGTTTCCCTTGCGTAATGCACACTTTGTCGGTCAAATTTTGTTTATAAAAAGAAACTCTGCATTCATCACGCCCCTGTGGGGCCCCTGCAGCACTGCAGACCGACCAATCGCAAAAATAAAGCTGCACCCCAGTCAAAATAGCTGGTAGAATCGCACTGCATCCAATGAGAGACTAAAGCATAGAGCAAATATAGCAGCCTCCCCTCTTCTCAGCATAAAACATCAGTAAACTAAGCTGTAATAGCCCACCAGTAGTTCCACACCACGACGGATATAACACATATCAACGCTGTAATCCAGCAAAGGCGGCAGCGTAACCCTCGCCAGCGTGAAACACCACTCAAATAATTGAAGGTGAGGCCAATCTTTCCGGACTCTATCCAATGGGAGCGCGGCTGAGGTGTCGTCGCCAGTGCGTGGTCCAGCGCCTGAGGGAGCCGACCGAGGCCGCTGATTGGCGCTGCTAGTAACACAGCGCAACCGGTGACATTGCCGCAGGCGCTTACATCGCCACAGTCGAGAGACTGTGGGCCAGTGCAGCCGCACTGGGACGGAAACCGAATCAATGGTTTGCAACAAAGTGACCAATGTTTCGCTCTGTGACCCTAGGAGCTTGACTTAAGTGTATTTATTCCACCGCTATCGTTGTGACAGTTCGTAAATACCCGCAACATGTTTCCATTGTCAAATCAAAATAGCTACCTTGCTGCCCGACTCCATGATGTAAGTGCGGACGAGAAGAAGGCATGTAGCCAGGACAGTTTTAGAGGTGAATCAGAATCATAATTACTTTGTGTGTTCGTGTTCCTAGCTTGAGTTTGTTTATGCAACAAACATGTAGGCTAAACAAAAATCAAATTTATTCGAACAAGTTCCACTTCAGAGGGCTTTTCACTTGTTCACGACGTCAAATTGTATTTAAAGAGTAAAACCTGATCTCCGTATAAGACATACAGATGCATGGACATCAACATGCGATATAAATCGACACCTTTGGCTCATATGACAACCAAAAATTAAGGCCAAGGCCGTCCCTATTCAGCACCACGGCGTATCAGCGCCATTTTCAGTTCCTGTCGAAAGTGATGAGAGGTTTGGAGGTAGAGAGAGGTTTGGGGATGGGGAGGGGTTTGGAAGTGGGGAGAGGTTTGAAGATGGGAAGAGGTTCTCCTCAAATAATGCTCTCTGAGTAGAGAGAAGTGATGGAGCTGAGTGCCAGTGAATAGTGGGCTGTGATTGGCAGATTCCCAGAAAATGGACTTTAAAGGCGAGAGGTTGTCGGTGTGCAACAGAGATGTCTGCAAGAGAGAGGAAACAGGACGGGACGGGGTGGAAGAGGACGATTTCTTCTAAAAATATCACGGGAAGAAATGAAACAGAAGGGGACGAGACCACGTTTTCAATAAATGTTCCCCAGTGGAGTGGAACAGGACGGACTTGAATGGAAGGGAACGGGATCGATTTAAAAAAATTCATGTTTATATCGAGCGTAACACCAGTAAGTACCTTATCTATGAAGTGTGTTCATTGTGTTTCAGTATCAAAGGGAAGAAGTTAAAGTATTTATAGTCTACTTGCTTTTCTTTATAAATTCATATGAAAACCTAGGCTAAAAAACTACACACAACGCTGTTAAATTCAGTTATTCTTATATAGACAATTTAGAGTGGCACATTTTACCTGGGTAAGGGCTCAAGCACTTGATTTTGGAGCTCCGATCACATTAAAAAGTTATGATGGTTTTCCTGCCGGTCACTTAATAACCATAGGGCTATAGTTGGTCTGGTTTCATCGTCGCACTCGCACACATTGTTCAGAACCAGACCGACAAAGAAGTATAAAAACAATACGAGAGAAGATTGGACACAAAAACCTATTCAATTGAGTGGTATTTCTTGGAGTGATAAATGAGGAACAGCCGCTGGACTGAATTTGTTTTTTCCTACAGAATATGCACAGAGGTGCAGAAAGTATGCTGGCTGTCACAAACTCAATGCGACGTATGCCTCCTCTGTCACAAAAAAGCTGGAAATGATAATTGTATACTTGAATACTATTTCCAATATGCTGAATGTTATCTACCTGTCTCTTACTTTTTGCAACAGACAAGGTTCAAGCACCAAGCCATTACTGCATGAAATTATTAAACTGTGTTTTCATTTTTAGATCATGTTTATGTTTTGGAAGGAAAATTTCCAATTATGGATCATTGTTTCCAGTATTGAGATCATAACTTTTATTGGCAACTCTGACTGCAGTTTCCCCTAATGACATGCATTTCCCTTTTTGAAAAAGTTTCCATTTTCGGAAGGAGTGTTTCCAATTATGGTACATTTCCGCATGATTAAATGTGGCAATTATCATGAAAATAATAATTATTGGGAACTAATCTATGAATGGGAGCGTGCACCTACACACAATTGGGAACCCTGATCACAGCTTCCCCCAACTGAACTTCTATCTCACATATCAACAAAAGGGGCAAAAATGTCAATGTCAACATAGGATTTGGATCTACCTAAAATGTGTTGGTAAAGTGGACCTTAGGTAGCATTTTTATAGACAGATCAAATGCTTAAAATTTTCCCCCAACACCTTATTATCACCTGCCTGTGCATTCCTTCTTGCAGTAAAAACTCTGAGGCAACTACCCTGCATAGATGTAAAATTATGTCTATTGGCCTAATAGGTACCTACAGAGGTATTGGAAGTCTCATGCCAAAGAAAGATCCAGTGTAGTCAAAGTCCTGCTTTAACTCCATGCAGTTCAGGTCCTGTGTGTTGCTTACCACCACTTGTAGTAAGCAACACACCCCCCAACTCAGCGTTTTCAAAGTCTCTTTCTTTCTGAGATTTTCTGTGATTTCCTGAGATGAGAAGGGGGTCTACTAGGCCCCCCTCCAGTGCACGTTAGTGTGTGTTTTAACACTTTGTGGAGGATTGCATTGGCACACATTTGCTATCTGTACAATATTGACATGATAATTTGATCATGAAATCTCACCTGAATTACTGTTGTTGCCAGTCTGTTGCTGGCGCCAACTCTCCCAACTTCCTCCAGCTCGAAATCTACCTAACCAATCTTGATCTAGGGCACAAATAAGGTAAGGCACAAGCAAGCTAAGGAATGAAAAACCAAGTTTGATATGTGAAAGTGCATCAGTCTCAAAGTAGCCTACATTCATCTTAGATTAGCCATGGGCAGCACTATTTATTCCAGCTAGTTTTAGCCTGCACTTATCTCAGATATACCCCAAAAAATATGCCCTAAAAAAGTGGCTTCCCACCTGTGTACCTGTTTTGGCAGGCTCTACATCAAATAAACATTACGAACTTGTCTTGTCGCTGTTGCGTAGTTTAGGTAGAATTGCTGCCCAGCTATGTTTATTTCTTTCACTCACTTAGTACTTTTCTTAGTAGCTTTTAGGCGTACTTAATACTAAATTCAAAGAAATAGGGACCGCTAAATCGAAGAGACTCAAACTTTAAATATTATTTAACCTGATAAAATGGACAGAGAAATACTTGATAACGTATTTGCGTTATCTTCAATGCCTTAAATATGCCCACAATCATGCATTTCTCGTAAAAATTGACTGTCACATTTCGGGCATCTAGGCGGCAACTTTCTGGCAACTACTAACAATCGGCACCATTGGGCTGCATGTTAAAATCTGGCAACTGTGACAGCGGTTTCCGTGTTTTCTACAGCAGGGGTCCCTCGTTTTAGTAGAAACTGAACACAGTACCAATATTGTATCACTGATGGTACGCTGTGCAATTGAAGAACAGAGTTGCTAAATTGAATTTATCGCTACACGTTCCTTTCTGTATTTCGAAAATATGCGGTTTGATTTTGAACCATACTGTCACGATGGCTATTTTGTCACACTTATGCACCTCAATTTTCATAAACGTGTCACAAACCCCAGTAGCCGAGTTGGCAAGTTTCTGCACCTCTGAATATGCATTATGCATTCATTTTAAACACACGTCCGGTGTCGACGTAAATATCCCACAATACCTCCCGATTGAGTTTTTCAGTATACCAAACATTTGGTATCTACCTTCAGTCATAAAAAATCTCACGAGGATCCTTGATGTTGAAGACAGAAAAAGATGTATTTTGCTGCACGCAAACCGACTTTTACTCCGATATAATGCAATTTCCGCAACAAAGAGCTGGTGAGGTCTAGCCTGTAGGGAAATTACTATCCCCAAAGCACGGTATCAGTATGTTATAGGGACCATATTGTGATATTACGCTATATTGCAAAGCTTATTCACACAGGTCTAAAAAGTGAGCTTGTGGTCGCCGACTAAAATCCAAGCTTCTTCGATGGTCGCCGAACCTAATGCTACATGTATTACAAAATCGGTCTTAAAAGTGGTATAAATATGGCTATAGGGAAGCACTGGCGAGTGCAAGGGGGATGGTTCCAATAAAATATAGATATAAAAAACCTATAAAATATAGATCGAGTTTCTCGATATCAATGACCTAAGCCAGAATCAAGTCATTACCTAAGTGATTTCATGAGATTATAATTCAGTATTAAAGTCAAAGTTATGATCTGAAAGCAACAAAACTATACATGCTGGCCCTTAACCCTAGCCCCGGTGACCAGCATGAATCACCTATGAACCCACCCCCTGGTGGGAGGGTGTTAAAAATGACACCCTCGATCTCGGAAACAAAGAAAGAAGCAGAAAAAGCGATCGAAAGGTCACCGGAAATGCAATCGGCGTTACTCCTGGAATTTTTGCGTAAGGTCAATACTGTGGTCACCAGAGGGGAAAAATTCATATACGTCAAAATGTATCAAATGCAGTGCTCTATAAAACCTTGCTTATCTCCGTACGCAAAATAGCCGGAACCACTTTCTCAACGCTATTCGACAGAGCCCGACCAGCTCTTTCACTAAGGCAACATCCATTTTCATATCAGGTCAAAGGCTAGGGCGCAACAGGACACTGAATATTGGAGATGTTATCACGTAGCTTCCAGTTATAATAGGAAGAACGCTCGCTTTCAGCGTGATATGTCGGACCTAAAAGCCAATGTTGGATAGTGATCAGTCATTTATACGCACTACGCAGTCATGAATACGTATCGATAGTGCCCACTGAGCTTAGGTTAAGTCTGTTTGGAGGTCAATCGAGGTCAAAGATGATACGCTGTCCGTACACAAGGGCAATCAAATGGGCGCCGAAAGCTGTGGGACGGGGTACCTACGCATCCCCCTGTTGGCCAACCAGGGGGACATCTCCGCAAAATTTTCGGTTCATCGTCAATAATGCTGTCAGGTACCAAATATGCTCACAATTCCCCTGCCCCGGCCAGCACCAGCCCGGGTCCGTTCCCCTGTAAAAATTCCGTGGCAGCACCCCTGGGCATTAAAATTTTCGCCCATTACTTCTATACCAAGCAAGATACAACCATGATTGATTCACCATTGTTGTTCTCTCATCAATAATGGTTTTATTTTGTGCCCATCCATGTGAAAAATTGTTAGGCCTTATCTTGGAGACAAATAAAAGGGTTTGCAGCACCTTAAAAAAGAGCCTCAGGAACAGTTCCGATGTTTCATTTAACTAGAGAAAAAACATTTTTCATGTACATACATCCGTCATGAAATACTTGTCATTCTTCACCTTGAGGCGCCACAAATCAGATAAATTCATGTAACATTTCAAATAAATAATTCAAACATTATTCATTGGCAACATTTCCTCAGAAGTACAGTGGAAAATATCAACCATTGCTAAGATGAGGCCCAATTTTTGCTCCATTGTTGAACATGGTTCTACTCAAAGCAATACCAATGCTGTCTCTTGGGAATAACCTTATTTTCTTTGCATGATATCATTCCCATGATAACTATTTCCAAAGCTCTTAATTGATGCATTTTAGCATTAATAATCAGGACTAAAAAAGTTTCCAGAATAGTTGCTGATGACCCATTTGGACCAGGATTGGGTACTGAGAAGAACAGTTTGCATTTCAGCAACCTGTTCTTTTGTGGTGGACACAATCTGTGATATTTCTACTGTACCTCTGTGGCAGTGCTTCCATAGTTCATCCATGCTAGAGAAAACAAAACGAGTCAACTTTCTTGTGACAAAAAATACAAGATATTATCAGAAACTTGGATGCATATAATCAATCAGTTAAAAAACATACACACACACCCTGATCACCCAGTGTGCATCCATCTGTGCAAAAGACACAGCTTATTCTATGTTTGGCAGACTTGGATTGGACCATTGTCCTTGCAGTGGAGTCTTCTGGCAAATTGGAAATGGTTTTTCACATATTTGTGCTGTGCAGGAATGCACATTTATATCCCTTATGGGGTACCAATGCAAAGTGATGGATCTAGGATTTTAGTAGGGGGCAGCCCTCTGAGATTGCATCCTGTCAACCAAAAGGGCACACTTTACCCAAAAGGGTGGCTATCGTCATCAATCAGTGGGAGAAAACTGTAATTGGTGTGACCTAAAAATGGTAACAGTGCCATAAATGGGAATGCTTGACCCATAGATGGGAACACCCATTCCCAATTATGGGAATGCTTGAGACCATTTTCCAGAACAAAATTTTGGGCCATGAAACAAACTTTTCGTCTTTCTACCTGGCTTATTTCTGTTCTTCAAATTTTAGAGGGCATTTATCTTTCAAACAGAAACAGGAAATCATACTTTATACCCTGCTTCAAATATTGAAGCTCAACATGTTTATTATGATCATTCACATGTCTTGGTGCATCTGTGTAAATAAAACACTAGTCATATACAAAATCAATTAATAGATATCTAGAAAAACAACACAAAGTTTTTAAATATTTGATTTATATTGCCACTTGAGATAATAATATATACAGACCAAGACATATGGCCATACAGAACATGATGCGAGCCAACCTAGCATAACAAAACCTGTTTTCAGCACCTTTAATGCCATTTTACACAACTTCTAAACTTCAAAGCTCCATCTGTAGCCCCATCATTTGTATTCTAGTGGTGGGGGCAGTAGCAAGGTATTTTCTGCCTCGCAGATCTGGTTTAATCAGTTTTGGGGTACCCTTTTCTTCAGGCCGCCCTGAATCCTTTCAAACTTACGGGGTCCTGAACTCGAGTTCAGGGATCCCTTGGACCTGTCACTGCTGTGGCACCCCAAATGGAAGCTCATGTTAATTTCTGTGCCTACTAAGAGCATCCTAAAAAAAATTTCCTATTTCTCATTTCAGGGACTTTAAAATCGTTAAATAACTGGCCTACTTGGTCACCCAGTTATATGTCCAGCTATAAGGCAAGAACATGGTGGTATCAAAAATAGTATACTTGTAATGGATAGTCTCATAATTAGGCACCACAAAAATCGTTCAGAATATCCACGCCCTTGGGAATGTGTGACTATAGAAAAATGTTTACGATGACATTTCAGTGTGATTGTGGTTGGGAAGAGTTTAAACATGCACCACTGGTATTAAAGTTTTTTCCTTCTGAGACTTTTCGCAGTAAAGCAAAACAAGGAAACATCATTGCAAGTAGACTCCAAAACCCACCTAGATTGCACGGACCGTCTATGATAAACGCACATCTTGATTTAACCCCTTGGATTTAACAAATTGAACACCAGTCGTCAAAAACGGCGCCCACCAACAAGAATACAAAAATATTAGCGGCAGCCCACGCCGCGCTCGTTCTGACGGCCGCACACACCGAAAATGTACCAGGGCGACCACCTGCGACCAGGCAACCACGCAAGTCGGCGGTTTCGGCCGACTCGGTCTCCCATTGGTCGCCTATTGAAAAAAATGAAAATCACCGACTTGGTACCGACTCGTGACGGATTCTAGTACATTCTAAATTGAACTTAAAAATAATACATAGATACGGTATAGGGAGATGGCATCAGCTAAGGTACCAGGTAATTTCAGTCGCTTTTCATAAAATTGGAACCAAAAATTGTAATAAGAAGAAACATAACTAGCAAAGACTAGCAGCAACTAAGGGCGGTGATGATGCCAGATGTAATCGGCCAAAGATGCCCCGTTGTAGCCAAGCTGTCTTTCAGAAACGCCAAACAAGCCGGGAAACGAAGGCTAACTTGGCTCTTTGTCGAAGTAGATTCTGCCCATTCTTGGCTAAAGGAACTGGCAGACTTCATCCAATAGATTTTTATGGGCACTGGGTGTATTACGATGACGCGTGGAGACAGTGGAGAGGGTAAGCATATTTAGAAGCAGGAGCGGATGGTGGAAGCTAAAATCATGGGAAAACAGATGGAATCAGAGTTTGAGACGGTTGCTGGGTCGCCAACTAAAAGATGATAGGGTCGCCGACGGCGTAGGTAGATCGGCAAGTTTTTAGACCCCTGCTTATTCACACATCAATGAGCTTTGGAATAGATGATTCGACAGGAAAAAATAAATTTAATATCTTTATTCCTGGAAATTACATCTAACTTCCGGTAGAGCGGGGCTTTTCCTGGCCACCGCCTTCATGGTTCCCTGATAGAAATTCAGAGCACTGTCCAAGTGAGAAAACGCAACGTTCTTGGGAGTACCCAGGCTAGATTTTTCACGGCCAACTGGTGATATGTTTCCCATCATTGATTAACAGTAATGCTAGTGATATCAAGGGAACACCCCCAAGGCTGGAGAAAGTGCTGGAGCAGGTCAGAGATGGAGGGAGAGATTTTCGTCACGTGATAAACTCCCTGCAGGGCCATTTCTCCGGGTTCCGGGCCGCGCCCGAGCTGGTACGCTTCTCCGGTAACGGGCCGGCACTTCAGTTAAGGAGCACCGCCTTAGCCTCTACCGATGGCAATCTGGCAGAGTGGCCACTGTGCAGCAAATGAGCTGCGCATTATGCTCCTGACCGCACTCCCGCGAAGAAATAGCACCTCCCTCAGTTACTGAACGGCACCTTACCAGCAAGTGGTGGCAAGCCTAGCTTCGCACGATTTACTGGAGGGCATTAAATTGACATCAGTGCCAATTTATAATCAGTACAGAATTCAGGACCTTTTTTAAGGAATGATAGACGTCAAAGCCGTCTGGAGAGCCACAGAGATTGTCTAAAACAACAGCGGGATAACAGAAAGCTGTTTTTACTTTAGCGGACACATTTTTAGAGTTGTTTTAACCACGTACAACAAAAATGGAAGAAACACTATGCAAATAGGCAATGGCGACAATGACAGATAAACCCCGAAATGAAAATAATTTCGAGCCAAATGGTTAGAAAGTGTTGTTCCAATAATTGAGTGCCTGATACAGGCAGAAATATGGCAGTAGCCAAAGAAGTGTTAGCCTGGTGTTGCCGGCCGCGACGTGTCCCAAAATACCAGAACTGACCGGGGATATAGAGATAAGGAGGGGGCGCGGGGAGAGTCGTTGTGTCGGGGAGAAAGGGAATCAGTGCAGTGTGAAACGAGGCTGGCTGAGACGGCGAACAAACCACCCACCGAGAGGAAAACCTCTTGTCCTGGGGGTGAAATCTGGTGTTCCGAGTATATTTAAACTGGAGCACGTGCACCAATCTGCTACTCTGATCTCCCACTTGCGCCGATATGCTACTCTGATCTCCCATGTGCACCGATCTGCTACTCTAATCTCCCATGTGCACCGATATGCTACTCTGATCTCCCACTTTCGCCGATATGCTACTCTGATCTCCCACGTGCACCGGTCTGCTATTCTGATCTCCCACGTGCACCGATCTGCTACTCTAATCTCCCACGTGCACCGATCTGCTACTCAAATCACCAGCCAACGCACGGACTGCGTACGTAGCATCGATTCAGTATTCTGATATCCCAATGCGCTCACCAGATTGTGGCGCCCCGGCCGCACTTGCGCTACGACGAGTGTGGCTACGCGGGGAAGCAGATCAACCAGAGCACCAGATTTGGATACGTAAGTTGCTTGCGTTAAGTCTTAATTGTCTTAATTAATTATATTAATGCCTTAAGTTCTAATTTCTTGTGTTAAGGCGCATGTATGCGATCAGAAAAGGGCCCTGGCCTGTTGTTTGCTTTGACGCCTTCATTCTGTCATTCGACCGCATAGGGTTCATGTTTAGGGGACTCATTTTGAATCATAAGAGCACCAGGCGGTAAATCGCAAAAGTGAAGACACTTAAACAGCAAAACTGTTCGAATCAGGTTTGGCTTGCGGAAGCGTACACAAGCGCTAATGACGCACTGCTAGCTCTTCCTCACGTTTTAGGCGCTCAGACCTCAGCAGTGAGGAGGCCGGTGCCTTCTGGGCGCTGGGGTGGCCTCCTCGGCCCCGCCCGGCCTCAGCGGACCGGAGAGGCGCGGACTGCTATGGCGGGCATTGTTCGCGCCATAACGTATGCATTGCCGACGGATGCCATTAACGCGGGTGGTGACAATAGCGCCATAGCCGATATCGATTTCCCCGTGGTAAAGGAACGAACAGTCGGAACACGTGTCAGAATATGTGTTATTCAATCGTCAGAACTCTGAACTGAGCGGACGTGAGTAAGCACTCCCACTGCTTCCCTTTTCGGACTGAGTCAACAAAAAGCCCAATTTTGTATGACATATTAGCTGAAAAATAAAATGATAACAAAAAAACTGTCTTCAAATCCATGTCAGTCCAACTTAACCAGACAGGACTGGGGCGGGCAGCCGTCTTCGGTGGAAATGATCAGAGAGCACCTGCCCTCTTCCGCAGTTCAGTTACCCACATTCTCTGCGAGCTGATGCCGCTGGGTATGGCACTCCCTCGGGCACCGGGCCAGGTCTACGTGGCCTTCCAGATGACTTCTACTCGACTCTTAGTAGAGAATGAACTCCGTACTGAGGAAAATTCACCGCTCTTAAACCGTAAAACGCACTGATGCTGTCCAACAACGTCAGTTCAACAGTGTAAATTCAGGCTTCTGCTTTTTTGTTGTTCCTGCCCTGAGAAGGCTGCTTTGAAGGCTGAAGGCCACCTGTCAAGGAACAAGTGAAGAAGACTGCCAAAAAGGCTACCTTTTACATCCTTGCCTGATATTATCATTATTGATATCAACTCTGGTATTGCGTCAAGCTCCCGCCCTTTGAGAAAATGATATAAAGGTTCAGAACAGGCACCTCTCCAATTCAACTGGTCGGTTTGAAACTATCGCCCAGCGACTTAGTCAGCACGTGTCATCGGGCGGCACATAAAGTTCAAACAGCAAATATACATAAAGGTCAACGACGAATATTCTATGGAAGTTCATGCAGGGCCACTGAGTTGACTGAGAATACTAAATCGACGTAAAACTAAAGAAAAGTAAAAATAATCAGGTACATACGTGTTGACTCTGGAATTGAAAAGAACCATCTCACATACATTCATTTAGACTCCAGGCCTTATTTTTTAGCACTGGTATCTTATTAGAAATAGTTTCAAATTCCCAGCTTTCCTGTGAAGAGTTCTGCAGAACGCGTCCAGCTTCACTCGACAAACATTACCAAGAAGGCTCCGCGTCAACGGAGCCGTCGCCGACCTGCTGCGGTGCAGATCGGCCGTTTGACTCGCTGAGGGACCAGCTGAAGCGTCCTCTGCTTCTGCCACACACCCATCCACCTGCACGGGGTCTGAGTGGGGCTGGAGAAGGATCTCGGGGCGCTGTTGCACCCAGCGAGACCAAGCTGAGTGATTCCGGTGTTTCACACTGCCTTGGTGCTATGCCTTCTACCCTGAGTGTTGGTTTTAAGTATTCATGATATTGTGGGTAACCGATCGCATCCGCAAACGAAGTCCAAAATGTGCTAGAAAGTACATTAGTTGCCCAAACAGTATATGAACTGCCTGAAAGTGTAAGCATTTTATAAACTGCCGAGGATGTTCATGAGCTGCCAGATTTTCCTCTGCCCGTAGCTGTTCCCTTTTTTCCCTTTGCCTGTAACTGCATAAAATTCTACCATGATCAAGGCACAGCAATGTATCGATTTCGATTGTGTGTCCTTTCATTTAAAACAATCGTGACCCAAGAGAACAATCATCCGCGCTAGGTCAAAATACCAAGTACAACATTAAAACGAAGGTAAAAAAAGTGAAGCTGATTTCCATGTGGGGAACCAGGTCCAGAAGAAGCACCGATATTGTTCATCGTCCCTCCTCGCACGTCTCCAAGTCAGCACCAATGAAACATAAAGCAACGTTCGGCCCGAAACCTCCCCAGAGAACATTCAACCGCTCGTCGTCAGAAACGCATCACAGCGCGTAGACGAGGCAGCCCGCTGCCAACCCCTCGCTGTAAAAACCTGTATCGGGTGGAGGACCCGGCTAGGAGAGAGTGGACGCTACACAGAGCGGTGCGTGGGGAGGGATGACCGGGAGGGAGGAGGGGGGGTAGCGTGTCGGCTGCCGGCGACTGACGATGAATGTGCGGGAACATCAGTCATCGGCGTCGTCGGTGGACGGACCTAGCTGGTCGGGCAGCTCCACTGCCTCACCCACAGACCCGGCGGCAGGTCACAGCAGTCATCGGCTCAACTGGTCAGACAGCTCCACTGCCCCACTCACAGACCCGACGGCAGGTCACATCAGTCATCGGCTTAGCTGGTCGGGCAGCTCCATTGCCCCACCCACAGGCCCGGCGGCAGGTCACAGCAGTCATCGGCTCAACTGGTCGGGCAGCTCCACTCACAGACCCGGCGGCAGGTCACAGCAGTCATCGGCTCAGCTGGTCGGGCAGCTCCACTCACAGACCCGACGGCAGGTCACAGCAGTCGGGAGATGGGGCTCAGTGGATAACACTAAAGTCCGTTAACCCTCGCCCCACCGGGGGCATCGATGGCCCCTAAGATTTTCCGGGATAGCAGAAAAACGAAGAGGCGCAGCGCCGCAGTTGAGGGCTCTACCTCTCACTGCGTCATTTTCCCACCATCCCTGAAATTTTTTACCCGGGGTCACCCAAGGTCAGGTCACCAGACGAGGTCAACCAAGGTCACCTCACTTCAACTTTAGAGCTCTGTAAGATCTTCATTTCGAAGTCGATCAATTTGAAACTTCCTACACTTCATGACCCTTCCAGGGTCTATAACGTGTATATCCGGGATTTTTCGATGTCGTGCCCTGAGGTCAGGTCACGAGGTGACCTCTACCATTGAAAAATCATGGGGAAAAGGTGTCTTATGATCTAAAAGTCACGAAAGCGATTGAAAATACTCAGCTTGATCCGAAAAGCGTTCTTAGACACCCTTTCACGGATTCCAGGGGCCATATATGCCCTTTGACCTCTCCAAGGTCATTCAAGGTCACCAGAGGTCAAGAACAGTATTTTGACAATAACTTTTGACTAATTAAGCTAGAGCGCTGAAACAAACACCATCGTGTTTGTCTCGTCACTGGCTTTCATTTTATATACGGCAAAGTCACTTTTGACCTTTTGTGGCCCCAGGTCATCTTAGGTCACGAGGCGACCTCTGGAGGTCAAACCACTGGCGGGAGGTCTTTACGTTTCACATACCGGAAAAAGGACTGACAATTTCCTATCAAATGTACTTTACCAGATCTCAATAGCTCTAATGGCATAAGAGTTATGCCCAGTTTGCTTAAGCATTGCATATTCGAGTGAAAATAGCCGATCTTGACCTAATTTGACCTCTGGAGTTCAAACCATTGACCTGAGCACTAAAACATGTGAAGTAATTTCTTACTGAATTCACGCGAGCTTTCTATTGCACTTTGCAGATTTGCGCTAACGCCCATAATTTCGGAGTTAGAGGGGGCATCGATGGCCCCCGGTGGGGCGAAGGTGGCGCTGGACCCCCGGTGGGGCGCGGGTTAAGCTACCGGTCCCGGGTTAAATTCCCGGTGGAGCCTCTGAATAGGCCGATCTGACCCCCCAATCCGTCTTAAAAGGGTGAGAGTTGGCGATTCCGGTGTAACCCTGGCAGTTGGTATATCATAAGATATTTTTGGAACTTTTTGGAACTTTTTGGAAATATTTATCTCAGGCCTCTAGCCACCTCCACCTTGCACTCCACGCCTGACGACTGTCTAAGACCGAAACGTTGCATTTTTCTCATCCTACGCTTTTTTCTTTATATTTACCTTGACCTTGAGCCGTTTTGGGCTTTTTAGGGTTTAGACGATTTAGTTTCTGGACTTTGACTTCTTAGGCTTCAAGTCTTTTAGCGCTTTTACTGTCATCTGTTCATTACCTTTTTTAGGGTCCTAGGTCATTCCCACAACACTCAGTTGCTCTATCGTTAAACCGCAAGGATTAGGTCACAGGGATAAGCCGGCGACACGCAGTCAGCCAATCAGTGGTCCGGCCTGGTGACCCGTTGCAAACTGGCTCTGCAGATGGCCGAATACTTAATAAAACAGAGGTAAAAGTTTCAGATTTTTTCGCCGTGAGAGTTTCTAACCTTTGCAAGACGCAAGAACAGATATTGTTGTTTCCTGTCGCCGCGATTGACGTGCAGCCGATTAAGAATTCGGCTGAAATTCCAAAACATCACAGAATTTCGTCCAGTTGGATGCATTCTCTGGCCAAACATGTCCCAGATCTATCACAAAGCGTATGACAGTTCTATCTGCGCCCTACCATGAAAAAGCCATTGCCGTTGTTTTCCAGCAGCGTCCTGCGGCAGGACCGGCGCGTCCATTATTGCCGTCCAGTCCTCTGGGTCGGCGGCAGGCGCGATCAGTGCTGGCCTGGATATTGGCCACACTCGATTACCGGTGACGGAATATAAAACACCCAGGGACCGAGATAGCACTCAGTCACAACCGAGGAGGCTATAGAAGTGGGCGCCGGACCGCGCCGCGTCCGGAGAGGCGGAGCAAATTCAGACAAATCGCCGGCTGCCGCGCCTCCCAGGCGAGGTTTTTGTATGCCGCGATGTATGGAGAGCGGTGCAAGCAGCATGTTTTCCAATGCGTTCCAGATGGATGGCCGCAGCGGGCTCGATAATGATTATGTAAGGAGGAATTCACCTGATTGCTTATGGGATGGACGCGGCAAGACGAAATAAACAAACCAAAGCCCAGTATAAGACATGCAGATGTTCTGTGTGGCATAATCTAATTGATATTTATCAGCTTTTCATAATAATTTTGTGAGTGCAATTCTACCCTTACAGAACTATGACGACATTTCTGAACCAATGTATGAGGACTTCAGTGCTTCAATACCAGCGAAATGACAAAATATGCAAACAAATGTCCATGCGTGGGGCAGACTGGGGTAACGCAGACTGCAGCCGTTCTAACGGTTGAATGAAATGTATTGTCTTCGTATTTTGAGAGTTGCTCTTCCTGCTCCCATGTGTGCAAAAAGAAGAAAAAAACATCGAAACTAATAAAGGTGACAGACGTAGGCAAACAGGCTTTAAGAAAAGTATCTATCCTGTCGACGTTAGGGCCCGGCTCATAAGTTAACTCTCGCCCCACCGGGGCTATCGATGGCCCCCTAAGGTTTTTTCAGAATAAGAGAAAAACGACGAGGCGCAGCTAAATGACTGAGGAGTCTTTCTTTCATCCCATCATTTTCCTACCATCCCTGATATGTTTTTACTACGAACCACACTAGGTCAGGTCACCAGGCGAGGTCAACCAAGGTCACCTCACTTCAACTTTTGAGTTCTACCATAGCTATATTTCAAAGTCTATCGATTTTAAACTTTCTAAACTTCATGACCCCTCCATGGTCCATGGCCCATAAGATTTTTATCCGAGATTTTTCGATTTGGTGACCTGAAATCAGGTCACGAGTGACCTCTCCCATAGAAAAAGCGTGGGAAAAGCTATCTTATGATCTAAAAGTCACAGAAATTATTGAAAATGCTCAGATTTCGCAGAAAGGAATTCCTGGCCACCATTTCAAGATTCCAGGGAGTATGTTTGGCCTTTGAACTATTTGAGGTCATCACAGGTCACCAGAGGTCAAAACCAGTATTTTGGCAATATATTTTAACATAACCAAGCTAGAACATGGAATTAAACGTCATCGTGTATGTCTCGTCACTGGCTTTCATTTGATATATGGCAAGGTCACTTTCTGGCCTTTCATGACCTCAGGTCATGTTAGGTCAGGAGGTGCTCTCTGGAGGTCAAACCATTGGCGGGAGGTCATTATGTTTCAATTAGCGGAGAAAGCCCTGGTATTTCCCTACCAATTGTACTTATTAGATTTCAATAACTCTAATGACAAGAAAGCTATGCCCAGGTTTCTTAAGCATTGACTATTTTAGTGAAAAAAACATAATTACCCAAGTTGACCTCTGGAGGTCAGCCATTGAGATGAGCGCTTAAAAATGCGAAGTGAAATTGTACTGAATACACACGAGCTTTTCAATGCACTTTGTAGATTTGCAAAACCCCCATACTTTTGGAGTTAGAGGGGGTCATCGACGGCCTCCGGCGTAACGAAGGTGGCCCAGGTCCCCCGGTGGGGCGTTGTTAAAAAGAACAAAATGGCTGTCGCTTCATACGCATCAGCTGTTGTTTCGCAATTGATGGAGGTATTAGATGTGAAAGCCCACCGCCTACGACCTCACTTTTTTAGAGTTTGGCAAACCAGCTATGTAAGTCGATGAGCTGAGTAACAAATTGGACGCGTTGGCATGACAACCAAGTTACTAGGTTTGATGTTAGGGGCAGATGCACCTATGTCAAACTGAGATAGAATAGGGATTTTAAATGACTCTAATCTGAGCATGCAATAACGTCTTAAAGGCTGAGATTTCCAAATTCAAGCTGAGAGTGGGCTACTGCGTGCTGGGTGGGCTAGCGGACTGACAAGGCAGAAACTGAAGTGGACAAATCAGCCTTTCCGCCCCAGTGCGTTGGCCCAGACATGGCCACTTTAGCGTCCACTGTCGCGCCTCGAATGGCTCGGTGGCAGAGCACCTGCCTCCGGAGTCGCGGGTCTCGGGTTCAAGGCCCGGTGGGGTCTCTGAGTAAGTACACATGTTACGGCCCGTATGGAAAATCGGCCCGTTTGCATAAAGTCTGGCCCGTTTGGGTTTTCTAGTATCCTGGCCCGTTTGCAAACCGGCCGGCCCGTTTACAAACTGGCCAGCCCGTTTGCAATCCGGCCGGTACATTTACAAATCAGCCGGCTCGTTTAAAACGGATTTGAGTAAAATGAATTCGCACGCAGCAGCGTTCTTGGAATGGGTCTACTGATCAAATTTCATGAAAATTAGCTCCAAATCGCATCATGCCTAATTTTTCCACTTCTGGACCGAAGCGCATTGGATAAATCCCGCCCACTCCACCTCCTGAGCATAATAGTGACCCGACCTGCCGCCGGAAGACCAAGCGTTGTACGCCTTCTTTTATCTGTGAAGTGCAGGGGTGATTGGACCGCCTCGTCGCCTTGAGACTTGCTGAATCTCTGGTAAATGTTATGCATGGTTGTGTACCTACGTTTAAGAATATTGCGTCATCCCTGGATTAAACCCTAAATATAGCATTAGAAATTTACTATCTTCGATTTCAGGTTATGCTCTATTTCTGGTTTGGGGAGAGGTCCATATTAAAATATTCATTTTTGAGTCATGGATTTAAGAATTTGATAAATATCCTGTGCCACCCCATCTGCATTTACAATCATACCTGGCCAGGATAATTAGATTAGAGGCAATGCCAGCGCCTCTCATCATAGAAGGTTTAGCTAAGGCTGCCATCTTTTCTAGGTAAAGGAAATTAAGTAGCTGAAACAAAGTTCCAAATTAATTTTCCATTTTATGCTGCAGTCTATCTTCCTCTGCTTTACTGAATCCAAATTGGCTGCTTCGGGGCCTTTCTAGGCAAATTATCCCAGGTAACATTACCTCCACCTTTTGCTGAGTGCCGGAACAGCTTAGCTTCGAAACTGGATGAGCATTTGAATCCAGGTCATTATCGAATTAGTTGTATTCAATACATATTTATTGGATTTTGGATTCGGATGATAGTCACTGGCCTAGTCTCTATGGCCAAAATGTGATCCGGATCGCATGCAGATGGAGTACGCGCGTTTTTTCACATCACTATGGCAGAGTCTGTGCTAAAGTGTTAGGAAAATAGCGC
>JAOTON010000277.1:0-120674 GCA_034440635.1 Lepas anatifera
GAGTAAAAGGATGTCCACTCGTGAGAATTTGAACCCGCGACCTGGATGTGCCGAGACCCCCACTGGTCTACCGAGCCATCTGATACCCTAACTTCAATGGGGTCGGCCTACCTCCAGTCCAGTCAACCACACTAGCACTCCACTTAGACCTCTTAGTGGCAGCTACATAGTGAGTTAAACCAGTGCAGCTTGTCAGTATGGCCTGAGTATTTCAGACCGATCTCGTGGGTCCTGGCGGATCTGGAAACTCCCAGTCTCGTACTAGACAAGGGCGGGGAGTACAGGCGCAGGGGCTCCAAGAGGTGAGTGTTCTGCCGTGAAACGAAACACGAGTATGAAACTGAAACACGCCAGCGTGAAACCAGGTGAGTGGGAAACTGACTGTGAACGGTTTCAGCGCAGTTTCCACCGGTGGTAACAAAGCGCTCCAGCTGGACGGAGTTGACTTTGATCAGGACTCCTCTCCGATCTACGGGTGTTGTAGAGCTGCAGTCTCCGCTGCTCTTGCGCTGTAGTTCAAGGTAGATCGTGGTCGCCTTTTGTACCTCTGCGCTAGTAGAATTTATCCGCTGTTGCATTGTTAACCGTATGCCTAGTTCGTATCTTGGCTCCTTATTTTTCCAACTAGAAGGTGTTTATATACCGAGATGTGAATGACCCACTGGCTCGTTTTGACTGTTATTTGATATTGGAATCTAGTTTCCGTGCACCTTCAATTATGACATTGCTTATCAGGAAACAGGCAATACATGATAGAGAAACATACTACGCATACGAACTGTGTTTAGTGTGTTTTTCTGGGCTGCCATCATGCACCACTACGTATCAACAGCTTTACATTTTCAATTAATTTACTTTAACCCGAGCGTATCTTCGGTAGATAATTTCGCATACGTTCTCATCTACCACTTTTTTGTGTGCTTGCCTCTGACTGATTATATTTTCACTGGTTTTTGTTTATTTAGCCGTCTGTTTAACTCTCTCACTCGTACGGCCTACAGATCCTGGAGTATTTAGCTTCGCCCAGAATCTGCGAGCCGACATTTTCCTTAGAAATCAAAGTGGCGCTGACGCCATCTACAGCCCCTCGGCTTCTGCGCCCGTGTGAGCGTCAGCCCGGGGGCTTCAAATCTGAACGAAGAGCGAGGAGGGAAGTGTGGTTCCGCGCGGACCGTGACAACTGCAGAAAGTGGTTTTAGATTTGGGTGGATGATTGGCCAATCATTGCAAATGGATCAGATCTACAGAGAGTGCTTGATTTTAGTGAGGCGTGGGATGAGTTATTTGCACAATGTAGGTGTCGCTCTCTTTTAAGAACGGTTAGGATAAGGCGTTATCATTTTAGTACACCCCAAGTCACTGCCGTATAAGCCCACATTGCTCCTGAACACTGCCTGTGCGGACCGTCAGGCATCCCGCTGTTGTGTAACGGCTCGTTTGAGTGCCGTCAGAATCGTGGACCGGAGCCCTATTGTACTGGAAATACGACCTGGATGTTCAGACAATACGTGTACCACATTTAAAGTGTGGTATTCGTGAGAACCTGGCTCCAATAGCTTGGAAGGGCACGCTTATAGGAGCGTATAAAGTTCCCAGTGAACTTTAAAGTTCGGTTTTTAACAGTGGCGGATCCAGGGGGGAACAAAAAGGCAAATTGCCCCCAAACGGAAAAACTCTGGGCAAACATGTTTTTGCCCCTAAAGCGATCGACCTCCTTTTTCCTGAGCCCAACTCCTTTGAGCTTGAAACCAAAATTTTGGTGCTTCAACTCTCAACTTCAAACAGAATTAGAAGTTCGGTGTGTAAATAATAGGGCTTGGATTGGAAAAAAGTGTTATCTTGAGCCCATATTTTCACCCTGTTGACGTTTTTTCTTTTTTTTTGCTTTTCGTCTCCAGTTCCCAAAATCCTACCGAAAAAGGCATATTGTAGCGCAATTTTCACTGCGCGACGTTTTTTTGCTTTTCGACTTTGGTTTGCCCCTCCCAACCAACCGGCTAGATCCGCCACTGGTTTTAATGATTAAAATAGAAACCGGCACGTTATGTAACTATGTAGGAACGGAATCTCGCATGGGGCCTACAAGCGGACACAGAACGCGCGCGCATCATCTCTATTTCTCCAGGCTGGTGGTTGGTGTTAGCCAATGAATATGCGCTTATTGGAAGACAACGCCCGGTTCTCTGCCGACTGCTTCTGCTGTGGGCGATTTACATCTACTCTTGGAGGAAAAATAGAATAAACGAGGGGGTGCATCGTTATTCAGAACACTCCAGCGGCCTCGGCTTTTGCATGGGATATGTAGATTCTCGCTCTACTGCACTCCAAGGGCAATCACAGGCCTTGACTTTAGGAGAGTCAATCAAACTTGAGAAACAACTTACACTATTTTGAAGTATTCCGATGAAACGGGCGGTTTTGGGGCCATGGAGGGTTGGAGAAGGGTTTAATCCGGTTCGTTGCTGGGAGCGTCAGAAACCGCCTCGGCGAAAAGCGCAGAGAGAGGATGCCATGTTAAGACTTGATTTCACAGCAGTTATCATCCTAGTGATTAATGTAGAATTTAAGGTGACTTCTGAACCAACTATATACCCTTCCAGATTACTTTACCTATATTTCTACACCCGTGTGAACTATCGCAGAAGATTCTATACGAATCACAAATCATGTCAATGATGAGATTGGCTTCCTGATCGCGTTGTTCAGCGCCTTTTACTAAGTCGCGTGTTTGTACTGTGTGTGTGTGTGTGTAGGTGACAGTAGGGTAGCATATGTTAGTGATTTAAATTGCGGAGGTGTCGTCGGTTTCGACGCGAAATACGGAGGTTAGGACGTAACAGCTAGGTCAATGATACGGATGCACGCGCATTTTACATTATTGCTTTGAAATGTTCATCACTTGCGTGAAGTGTTTCATTTTTCTGTCAGCATGTGTTGATGAGCGTAAACACGTGGCGAATTTAGCGTCAGTTCTCCCGGCTGCATTGCTTTCACTTATATTTCTGTTTTCTCCGCGGAATTCATGTGACCAATGGGGAACTTTTGGAAGCCGTATTCGTGCCCTGGAGAAGGTTGTGAAGTTTGCACCGAACAAAGGGTCTACAAATATTGAAAATTATCAGCTTCTTTTAAAAGAGCAAGTTGGCTTTTAGCAGGTCTTCATTGAAAACGTGGTCCGCCCTCGTCAAAAATGCCTCGGGATGTATTTTGTTTTCCTCAGCAAGCCGGAGTCACCTCGGTAAAGACATATTTATGCAATAGAACCGGAGGTCGTGTGCCACTCGCGTTGTCGTTTGGAAAATTTTAGCTTGCCGCCTGTTTTATGTCTGGGTGTTGGTATGCCGTAACTCTGTAGTTCACCGCGACCTCGCCGTAATCCAGCAGTTCTCACCGCTTCAATACACTTGTGATACATCTCCGTGTTGTTTGCTGCGGTGGATTGCCCTGGACAGACGTAACTGCCACCTGCGAATTACCGGTCGTAGGGCTGTCAATGCCGAGCTAAATGCATTGCCAGGATGATTCCGACCATTTCATACACGTCGCGCTTCTGACGCTTCGTCAGTTAACCTTGATGCCTGATTATAATGGGGGTCCGCGTTACGTAATTTATGCACGGCAACTTTTGGGGATACTATGCACTGACAGAGTCTCGTCACAACGGAAGTCGTGTATTACCGAACATCAGACATATCAGCGTCACCTTCCGAAGCGTCATCTGACATCCCTTGCTCATCCTCTGGTCTTGCATCTGTGTTATCTTCATTTTCGTCTGCTGGCATCTCTCGGTGATCTTTCGAGGTTATAGTTTTGCAACGTCCGCCAGGCGGCCGCTGAAAAACTTGCGCGTTTGCATGGTTTGCACCAGTCTGATTTGACCCTCCCATGCGCGGAGTGAAAGCACCGTTTCGGCGCTTGTGAGGTCCGGTCCCTCTGTGCAAAACATCACCGGAAATGATCAGCGAAGAAACGGGAATCCGTTGCGAAACTTAGTCATAGTCGGCACATCAGACACAACGATAGATCTTAAACCACCGCACATTTAATGTCTGACGCATCGGAGCCATATTTCATGGGTGTGGATGCTGGGAAAAGGGATGGATACTGGGGGATGTGGGTGCCGGGTGGCGGCGCACTGGACTGCCACATGGTGAGACTACGTGACCCATCCCCAGCCGCCCTTGACCTGTCTGGTGAGGCCGGGTCCAGAAGCGGACAATTTAACTGATGGCACCAGCGGTAGCCACACCGTTAACATTCCAGTGTTTTCCACTTCAACCGGCTATGGACAGGGTACGAAGTTATTAAGGGACACATTGTTATTACGGTGTTCGAGCTATTTTTACTGGTAACACACAATCTTTTAACAATCCTTTGCGGAGGAATTATGATTTTTAGAAACCCTTCTATCTATTTTTAAACAGTAATTTCGGAGTTACGGCCACAAATCATCAACGTCGTGCACTTTCGTTTGATGGTTGGCAAATGTCATGAGTTTCCAGGAAGTTTGCTGCCACAAAAATTAATGTTATTAATAAAATATATTAGGCAATGAGCGGATATCTTGCAATCTTCTTCTATTCGGGCCGTAAAAAGCTCCATCAGTGAATTTTTAAGCGGCTGAAACTCCAGCGTTAGACATCCGGTTCCACCTGAAACTATGACCTTTGAGAGACAAGGCCGCCGGCAGCATCTCACCTAGTCCGCCCTGGTTAAACTCTCTGGTCTCGGTCTCCCGTGGTCGCCTGTAGGGCCTCCAATCTGGGCTGTCGCTGTGGGCGCCTCCCCGGAGGCAGTCGGGCCGCCTTGGCCTTCAGCTCACTCATCTCCGCCTCGTGCCGCGACAGGTAACTGTCGGGAGTGGAGGAGAGACTCACTGGGACAGGTAACTGTCGGAAGGGGAGGAGAGTCACTCACTGGGACAGGCAACTGTCGGGAGGGGAGTGTCACTCACTGGGACAGGTAAATCGGGAGGGGAGGAGTGTCACTCATTGGGACAGGTAACTGTCGGAAGGGAGGAGAGTCACTCACTGGGACAGGCAACTCGGGAGGGAGGAGTGTCACTCATTGGGACAGGTAACTGAAAGGGAGGATTGCCACTCACTGGGACAGGTAACTGTCAGGAGGGGAGGATTGCCACTCACTGGGACAGGTAACTGTCGGTAAAGGAGTGTCACTCACTGGGACAGGTAACTGTCGGGAGGGAGGATTGCCACTCACTGGGACAGGTAACTGTCGGTAAAGGAGTGTCACTCACTGGGACAGGTAACTGTCGAGAGGGGAGGAGTGCCACTCACTGGGACAGGTAACTGTCAGGGAAGGTGAGTATCGTTTACTGGGACTAGTAACTTCCGGTGGAGTAATATGCGCCACTAGGACTGGTAGGACAGGTAAGGAGCCATCACCAGGTCAAGTGAGGAAACATCAACAGATGGTCACAGATAACCATCACAGGGGAAATATTATCGCGTCAATGTTATGAAGACTATTTTGAGACAAAACAAAAAACGAACAAAAATAGTAGACTAAAATCAATTGGTGTTGTTATTGTTCTGCTTCTGAAATGTCTTCGATGCAAAATCCAGCACAAAACGATATGATTCATGCATTGTTCTCGAATAGCCTTGGTGACAATATCTATTCGGTTTTCATGCACAAGTGTGGCAACATCACTGATCATCAGTCATTAGCTCTTTCCTACATCTGGTTCAGTTACTAGCTCTACATGACGTCCGGATCTCTCGTCAGCTCCGTCCCACCTGTTGATCAGCTGGTGGATCTCCTCCATAGTGTACTGCTGTTTCTCCGGGAGGAGGTGGTCACGAAACCAGACCAGTCTCTCGGCCAGTAGCCGCATGTGCTGGTGGCCATGCTGCTTCTTCGCTTCTCGCCGCGCTGTCCTGTGTGAAGACGTGAAGCAATTCCAGCTTCAATACAGTTCAAATGCCGGCACAACTCGGCCGTTAAGTCAGTCCACATACCTGGCAATTCAAGCTTCGGAAAAATCATACACACATAAAAATAAAACTTTAATCGAAAGAAAAGCGTCAAGCGATCTCGAGTTGACATACACTAAACCCTAATTACGATGATTATTCTGTAGCCCTTAATTTCACGAAAGTTATCAGGTGCGGACACCGAGTGGAAACTGCTTTTAACATGTTTTATTGTATTATGAAGAAATACAGTTTTAGCACTCAAATAATTTTTGACAACATCCAAAGAAGAAATGTTAATACGTTGCATCTCTTGGGAATACTCATGGCTGGGCAAAATGTACCAGAAGTTGAGTTTCGATTCAAAACGCAATGCTCTCATAGTCATAACATCGTCAAAAGAACAATATCTTGTTTCTTGAGAATTAAATGTTTTGAAGATAAATTTATTGATCGCAATTCTTTAAAATGTTTGATGGACAACAACACCAGAGATTGCACTGGCACACCCCCGCGTATACCTGATCTTCTTCTTGACGATGGCAGCTGCCTTCCTGCTGTTCGGATGCACCAATTTGGCCTGCTTCTTCTCTCCAAGTTTTCCCTGAGAGCACACATACAGAAAAAAACAGTCAAAGCATGTATCAATTTTTAAATAAATTTTGTCCATGTTATCTTAAGTTTGGCTTTGAAGAACGAGGTCTCACTAAAAACCATCAGTGTGCTTGCTTCAGGGGCCCCCGACCTGACCATTGAAAAAATAATTGCCCTTATGAGGGTAAATTTGGAAACCAACACTTAAGTCCAAAAAGCACAGAGATGAGCACCTTGCTCGAGCCACCCTTGCACCAGTCTACAGCTGTCTGCCAGCCGATCTAGATCAGTGCCATGCCGTCACAGCTAACAGTGCCGAACAGCCACAGCTGGAGTGCCAAACAGTAACAATGCCAAAGCGTCATAGCTGAAGCTCAAGGCACTACTAACTGAAAAATAGAGCAGGGTATTTATAAAACACAATTTAACAACAGCAGTACCTTCCTAAAAGGTGCATAAAAACATTCGGTGAAGTAGCTCCACACTTTCTCCAGACTTGTGTAGTTGTGCCACGCCCCATCCTAACCGGACGGTCACCGGGAGTGGTAATTCTGGAGGTTTGGTTGGCAGGGGAAAGGTTCAGCTTTGGTAGAAATCTGGTAGCTCAATTTGAGACGAACTGTTGTTTACCAACAGTCAAAACTTAGCTGGCATCAAGAACTATAAAAAGAACGATTTTGGAGAAAAAGGTAATCATGTCGGTCCGCGACCTTCCTTCGAGTCCCGGACCGGGCGGCGCGGCCTCACCGGCGACCTCAGCCAGCTCGGGGCTGCTCGAGGAGCGACCGATGGGTCCCGTTTGTTCTGCGGGAATCCGGCGTCTCCTGGTGTCTTCGCCCCGGCGGTCCCTTCATAAGCAAACTACAACGTGCTGGCGGTCCGCTGATGGCTGGGGCAGCCCGCCCCTAGCGTGTCTCCTGCGGCTGCTGACCTCAAGATGGCGCAGAGAGACCTGCTGATGGAGCTGCCGGTCTGCTGCATGCGGAGTTGTCCTGGCGAGCCGCCTGCCACAACGCAGACTCCAGAGATGGACCCCCACTGTCCGCGCCCGTTCGCAGACGCAATCCTGAAATTACGCCCTCGGCTGCCAAGTCGTCCGCGTGCCTGGCCGCAAGCCGCCGGCTCGCTTCGCCCCCTGCTCTGCCTTCGTACCGTCCACCGGGGCCGCCCGCGCGCTCTGCCACCCGGTTGCCTCACCATTTCCGCTGCCCGTCCGCCGAGGCGCTCAGCCGCGTGATCGTCCGCTGGACCGCCCGACCGCTCACACTCTCCACTGCCTCTACTTGACAGCTCTGCGGCCTGATCGGTGCTGCGTGGCTCTGCCGCCCGGCCGTCTGGCCATCCGCTGGAATGCCGAGTGGTCTGTCGGAGAGCCTGGCCGCCCGCGCGTTCTGTCGTCTCTGCCGCCCGGGCGCTGGTGTGCAGTCTCGCGCCGCCGCCCGGCCGTCCGCTGGTGCGACCGGCCGCGCACACCTTCTGTCTCATCTAGCCGACGACTCAGCCGCCTGATCGCTGGCGCGTGATCTTACTGCCATCTGGCCGTCCGCCGGGCCGAGTGATCGTCAACCGGAGCGCTCATCTGCCCGCAAGTCCTGTCGCCTCTACCCGCTGGAAACTATCGCTGGATCGCCGCTGTGTGGCCGTCGGCCGGGGCGCCTGACTGCGTGGCTGTCTGCCGGCGGCTGCCCGCGCGCTCTGCCGCCTCTGCCCTGCGGCTCTGCCGCCTGATCGCTGAGCCGCCCGTGCGCTCTCCTGCTCCGGCCACCTGTACTGTGCCGAGCTTTGAAAGCTATTATGCATGAACGTGTGTTTTGTATGCTTCTGTTTTTAACCTGTATTCATCGCTCCCGGGCGATTTTGGATGCCGAGCTCTGCCGCACCGATGCCCCCGTTGTTATTTAGGAGCCCCACGCCGGGTGTCATGGCTGCGCAGCTATGTTCTTAGGTCCCTGTACGCTTTATGTAGCGCTTAGTGCAAATATATGTCTTATGGCTGTATGTCCAGTTTCCATAGATTTTTCAGCATGAATTCTAATTTGAATTCTTATTCTAAAACATGTATTACATTAAATGACTAAAAACAACAGCAAATAACATGGATATATCAGCTTCTAACACAGACTGTTGGATATCGGCTACTAAATCACACTGTCAGCGTCAAAACTTGGACATTGTTCAACTTTTGCTCTGACATGTTGCAACGTCGTGTGATGCCTTGCAGTAGTGCATTTTGTGTCCTGACCAAAAATCCTGGTCGTTGCTGCAGATCCACGGTGTGTGACGCCTTGCACATGTTGCATCTTGGCTGGGACACTGGGTTGTTACAAAGAAATTAAAGTTATTTGCTCAGTTACTATACCAGAGTACCTGATCACAACATGAAAATTTTCCAAAAAAAGGTTCTTGCATTCCAACTCAACCAACAGAGTGCCAATTTGGGGCCTTGAAATGTGGAATATTTCTAAAATTTAATGTGCAAGTTTATTTCTAAGTTTAATAACTTTATTGCACAAATGTATCTCATGAGCATATTGTTTATCATCCCCCATTTTGAGCAACCCAAGCAGTTCAGTTGTAGAGCGTTGGGCTCCGGCCCGATGCTCAAAAAACATGCAGTGGCAGTGCATGTCCAGGCTTGGGATCAGATCCTGAGAAACTGCAGCGCTCAATAGTTTACCCCATGTAGATCAGCTGGCAACTGACTGGTGATAGTGTGATCTGAGCGGGGCGGCTGTCCCTGTGCGTTGTGGGACGCTAAACTTTGGCTTCTTAATTAACCCTTCATTGTGGTAATTGCTCCTTCAGATGGTGAGGTTGGGGCTCTGTGACAAGTCCCTTGATGACTTCAGTGAAACTCTGAATCCAACAGATATATGAGGAACAGCTTGGAAACAAATGTATATACAAAAAAATTTTTAGAAAACAGTAAAAAATAATACCTTACAAAACTAGGAATCTTCTGAATTCAATCCAAATTTTATACGGCGGAGAGAGAGAGTTGACCAGGAACGGTCAGCGGAAGTGATAGTGCTGGGGAGAAGCGACACAGGTCTAATGGTCTATATAAAACTGGCACTGGTCTATTCTTACCATAATTTATATTTCGGGTATTTTAAAGAACCGTTATCTCCCACGCCTCCCACGGCTCCCACTTCCCACTCCCAACTGCTTCCCAATATTCGTCTGCCAGCAACGCGCCATGAATGTCATGCAGGCAGAAAATGTTGCTAAACCTCCAGAAAAAGGAAAATCAAAACCTCTAAAAACCTAGTTTTTAGGCGATGAAAGATTACACACCAACATGGTTTTTGGGTGATCTTCTCAATGCATTTTGATGGGCTTGGAGGCAGAGACCGTGCATAGGTACCATTGGCAGGTCGGGGGGAGGTAAGGGGATAGGTGCTCCCCTGATTGACCCTCGGCGCCCCCTGAAAGGTCGATGGCGCCCCCCGGGAAGGTGCACCCCCCGATCGGAAATCCTGGATCCGCCTACGAAAGTTGTAGAGGCAGTGGGCATGGCTGATATTTCTACAGAAAGATGCATAGGTGCTTCGGACTGGTCGAGTCAGTGGCGGATTCAGGGGGAGGGTCAAAAAGGCAATTGCCCCCCCAAACGGAAAAGCTCGGGGCAAAACTATGTTTTGCCCCCCAAAGCGATCGACCTCCTTTTTCCCCGACTCCTTTTTAGCTTGTAAGCAAGATTTTGGTGCTAAACCACCGTACTCTCAACTTCAAACAGAATTAGTGAAGTTCAGTGTAAAAATTTACACTGAACTACACAGAGCTGCAAAAAGTCGGGCTCTCGGGTCATAAAGTGCCCGACACATTTTAGGGCACGGTATGGTCCTGCGACAGATCTTACAATCTGTGAGAAAAAAATCTTGAAAGGAAACAGGAAATATTTTTTGTTCTAAAAAAACTCAACATTAGAATTGTCACCTCTTTCACTCAACAAGTGTTTCATGAATTTGCACCTCTCCCATATCAAGCCAGTGTGCGGCAAGAACCGATGGAAAATCGAGGGACTTATGAATCGAGGGACCTTTGAATAGAGGGCCTTATGCACAGAGGGTCTTTTCGAGGGACTTATGAATCGAAGGACCTTTGAATAGAGGGCCTTATGCACAGAGGGCCTTTTAAACGTCACCCAGAAAATCCTCTGCTGGAAAAATTTCTTCACCGGCCTGTCGGGCCCGATTTGTATTCCATAGCACGCGACCGCTTGGCCCGACAGGCCGCCGTAAAGGCCTTTAGACAGGCAAAACAGTTTTTTCCTTCGCTTCCTCCGTTTGGAAGTACGCTCAACGCTGCCGCAAGGGTGCTGTTTGAACAGCGCCCTTGCGGCAAAGCCGGTGTAAAAGGTATCTTTGGTTTGAACAGGGGTCTAAAAACTTGCCGATCTACCTACGCCGTCGGCGACCCTATCATCTTTTAGTTGGCGACCCAGCAACCGTCTCAAACTCTGATTCCATCTGTTTTCCCCTGATTTTAGCTTCCACCATCCGCTCCTGCTTCTAAATATGGTTACCCTCTCCACTGTCTCCACGCGTCATCGTAATACACCCAGTGCCCATAAAAATCTATTGGATGAAGTCTGCCAGTTACAACCATACAAGTTTATTTGAGCACACAGATCACCTGGCCACAGATGTCGGCATACGATGGGTTTACATTTTGGAAGAAACCAGGATGGAGGCGGAGGTGAGTCACCAGAAACGGTCACTGGTGAGGGAATTCGAGAGAGACAGGGTAGATATGCGACGGACCCACGGCAGAGCGACGCCCCGGCAACGACGGCGACCCCGGGGGCGGGCACCGCCGGCCCGAAGGCGACCGGCATCTCCGAGCACGGCCGACGCGAGCAGCCGCGGAAACACCGAGCTCGATCGACGAATACGGCGGCGGCCGCGCGTCCGACGGCGACGCGAGCACCCCACCAGCGCCCCCAACGGCGAAACGAGCGCCCCCCGGCGACGCGAGCGCCCCCAGCGGCGGCGGCAGCGGAGGTGCACCAGCAGCGACGACGCGAGCGCCCCCCACGAAGCGGTACCGAAAATGCCCCTGGTGGATGTGAGGAAAGGAGGACTCAAGAAACAATGAGGGCATGCGGGTGGTAAATTGCACGACGGTCTAGAAAGGAGCCACTGTTGCTTATCTGGAGTATTCCCCTAACATGACGACCGTACCAGATACATGGCAACATGACACAGTTTAGGTCCTTCTTCCAGCACAGATAAGTGTGACACAGGTTTTTCTTCTTCAAAATATTTGGGTGCCTTCTTACATTATCGAGCCACGGAAACATACATCACAGAAAAAATTTAAACAACAACACCTTACATGCCTCGAGTGGAATATGTGTAGCAATATTGCCGATCAGCTCCTCGTGTAACTCCAGGGCCCTGGCACTAATAATCAGTAATCTAACACAGTAATCTAAGCACAGTAATCAGAAATCTAAATTATACATGTTGTACAGTGTTATACACGTTGTCTACGTTATGCATGTTGTAAAGTGTTATACACGTTGTACATAATGTAGCCGCTTAAAAAATCTCGAGGAGACGCAAATTAAAGGTGACATACACACACAGAGACATAATCAGACCAAAAGCGCCCTGGCAACGACAGCGATCCCGAGGCAGCTCAGCAGCCATCAAACGACACAAACCAGCGCATATTCCGGGGGTCAAGCCAGCACACCGCACGGCACTTCGCCGGCGCTCCGCGCCACCGCCGGCCACTGACGCCCGCCACGAGTTAGTCGGCCGCCCCTCGGCATGATGGTCTCGCGCTAGATAAGGACAGCACACATGTCGATGCATCAGGACAGTCTGGGCACAGGTCACATGGTTTCCCGTAGATTCATCGCAGGCAATGCAGTCCAGCAGGCAGAACTAACGTACCACACGCTGTAGGTGCAGCCGGGGGAAAAGCGACTCCATGGTCCCACTGCAACGGTGGCCCGCACACAGAGCCACAGCACAGTAGAACCCAGTCACACAGTACTCCTCCCAGGATGCCACCCCATGGACCAGGATGCCAGGCACCGCCCCCCGCAGCGCCGCCGCCCCGGGCACCCGCTCCGCCGCCCCCCGCCGCCACATCACGAGAGCCACCTCATTGCACCCCAGCTGCCCAGCAGGCAACACTCAACGCACCATACGCCGTAGGGGCAGCCGGCGGAACAGCGGATCCACGGGCTCCCCCGATGACCGCCCCCACAGCGCCACGAGCGAGCAGGGACTCCGGAGAACGCCGGCAGTCAAGCTCCACAAGGACAAACCGACGGCCAACCCATCAGAAGAGGACGGCCCAGCATGTCGCTGCCCGCCAGCCAGTTGGTGAAGCTGCGCCAGGCAAACCAGGCGGGGTACCTGCGAGACACCTGGGCAGATGGAGAATGTCTGTAGACCGGGTTATAAGCAGATGTTGAGTGGCTTACATAATGCAGGCTTTTCTTTGTTGCGTTCAAGTTGCAGGCAGTGTGCTGGCACTTATCCTACTCTGATATGCTGATGGGCGAAGGACCAGATCTTCACACACTGATATGCCAGCCAGTCGGTGAAGCTGCACCGGGTAACCCAGGTGCGGTACCCGCGAGACACCTGGGTAGATGGAGATGGTCTGCAGACTGAGTTATAAGCAGATGCAGAGTGGTTGACATTGTGCAGAATTTTCTTCAAAGTTGCAGACGGTGGGCAGACTCTTTCTTTCTCTGATCCGATGATGGGGGAAGGGCCAGATCATACTCAGTAGGGGGCAGCCAGCGGAACAGCGGATCCACGGGCTTCCCCCGATGACGGCCCCCGCAACGCCACGGCACTGTGAGCCAGCAGGGACCAGGAGATCGGAGGCAGTTGAGCTCCACCAGAACACACCGGCGGCCAGCCCATCAGAAGAGGACAGCCTGGCAGGTCGCCGCCCGCCAGCCAGTCGGCGAAGCTGTGCCGATGTGGACTCCTGAAAGCGATCATGGTATGAATGAGGAGTGGGGAACAGGGGGCCAGGTGCAGACAAGCAGAGAGTGGGTAAACATAGGCAAGACCGGGAAGGGCATACAGCAGACGTGTAGTGCAGCTAACAAGGGACGGGAAGACTAAGAGCCTGGCGTCGGCCCCAGCCAACAGAGTATGGGACATAATTTTACCCTTCAAAAACTATTTTAGAAAGGCCACTCTCAGCCACATCAGGGCCCCCTATCGCCTAGAAATAAACTAGTCCCTAGGAAAGAGAGGGGGGAGTCTAGACTACACTACTTTAGACACAATAGGAGGGGAGAAATGGTAGTACAGACAGTGAAAACACAAGACGGTCGGCCGTGCAAAGGCGAAGCCACACTTGTCCCAAGGTTTTGTATGGAACACACGCAGCTCCACCTCTGCACGGCACAGAGGCACGAAAAACTGGCACAGAAGCAGAATAATACACATCACATGAGACAGACGACGATTCGCGCCCCCCAATATAACACGCACCAGTCAGCGACCCACACGTTTCAGAAAATTCAGGTACGGATGGGGGGGGAACTCGGCTAGCACAATTTAAGAACAGATCAGACTTAATAGCAGACAAGAGATGGAGCAGATTCCATTGGGTTACGAGAAACCCCGTGGGATAAGCAAAACGTGGGTTCAACAGTTAACAGCAAACCAAATCTCAGTACTGGTCGAGGTAAATCTTCTTAACAACCCTTTTGAACACGCTTTTGCTTCTGGGAACATCTCCAATATCTCTAATTCTTGCAGCAATTTCAACGTTCCAGGTTTTTGGGACCGACAGGAATAAAGAAAATGTTCTGTACAGGACAGAGGTAAAGGGGACTTCGAAATGTTGGGGACGTCGTGCAATCCGGGCTCTGGAAGGGGTGGAGAGAGTAAACTTTGAGGCCAGAGGGGATGGCAATGTGTGGTTGAGAAAATCATGGAGAATTTTGACCTGGACAAACTTTACCAGATCTGGCAGCTTGAGGATGCCATGTTTCTTAAAGATGGGGCTAGATGGAGCCAAACGGTCTGAGAAGTCAATTATTCTAACAATTTTTTTCTGAAGGACTTGAAGTCTCCTAAGTTTGGAGGGGTAGGAGGCTCCCCACACCTGAAGGCCATATGAGAGATGGGAAAGCACTAGGGAGTTGTATAGGAGGAGGAGATGATGGGACTTGAGATATTTACTAATCCTACCAATCAGGCCAATATTGCGGGAAACTGTGGACTCGACGCTCCTGATCTGAGGGTCCCATTTGAGTTTTTCGTCAACTAAGATCCCAAGGTATTTTGTGGTGGGCTGTCTAGACATGATTTGGCCATGGATAGAGATATTCATATCAGAATGTTCAGAAGTGTTGGAGAAAATTTGATAGGTCGATTTTTTTAGCGTTGATTGTGAGTCGATTACTGTTTAGCCATGTGGTAATTTTGGGGAGATTGATTTGAATAATTTCCTGTAGGTCTGATGAATTTTTGGCAGAGAAAACTAGTACTGTGTCGTCGGCGAATTGGAGAAATTTACATGCAGTGGAACTAATATTGATGTCATTTATGTAGAAGAGGAAAAGTAATGGACCAAGCAGAGAACCCTGCGGAACGCCAAAGGGCATATGCAGTGGGAGTTGGGAAATAACAGAGTTATATTTAACAACTTGTGATCGATTTTTAAGATATGTTTTGAAGAAATTTAGAGAAGAATTATTTACACCATATGCTTGCAATTTTTTTAGGAGAATTTCATGGTTAACAGTGTCGAACGCTTTGGAGAAGTCGAGATAGATGGCAGCACTAGTTTCCTTATGACTTAAAGCAGAAGTAATAATTTCATGAAGAAGGGCTATGGGCATGTACGTGCTATGGTGTTTACGGAAACCGAACTGGTGATCATGAAGAATATTTTGAGATTTAACAAATTCAGACAACTGGACAAAAACAATTTTTTCAAGAATTTTGGAGAGTAGACTGAGTAAGCTTATGGGTCGGTAATTGGTAAAGCATTGTGGATCGCCAGACTTGAAAATGGGGACAACCACAGACTTTTTGAAGACTGCGGGAAATACTCCGTCCCTGAGACAAAGATTAAATGCATGATTCAAGAAAGGGGCTATGGTTGATGAGATCAATTTCAAGATTTTCGGGGTGAGACAGTCTGATGTGGCTGATGAGGTATCCATGTTGTTGATGATGGATAGGATGGATGGGATATTTGTGCCATTCAGTTGAAACGGTTCGTTAGGAGTAGGAATGTTGGCCAGGTAAGACATTGGGTCTGTTTCAGGTTGGTGGAGCTTCCCCTCCAAGGTTAAGGCTATGGAACTAAAAAATTCGTTGAATTTGTCTGCAATTTGCATTGGTGAATCAATGGAGGAGTTTTCATGAGCAAAGCGGAGAGGGAGAGGTGGTTTTGATCTGTTTTTGTGTACAAGGGAGTTCAGAACTTTCCATAATTTTGCAGGGTTTGACCTACACTCAAATAGTTTACGCTCATAGTATAGCTTTTTGGATGCACGAATAAGATTGGAGAGACGGTTTCTGTAGTTAATATAGGTTGTTCTGCTTAAGTTGGAGGGATCACGGATCGACTTTTTATAAAGTTCGTTCTTTTTATTTATGCTCCTGAGTAATCCAAAAGAAATCCATGGTTGAACTGGGATATTTCGTCTGTCTGATTTCTTTTTGCTTAGCGCAGTTATTTCTGCATTAATTGTATTCACGATAAAACTAGCTGCTTGTTCAGGATCCTGCATGTTAAAGATACACCTAAGTTTATGAGACAACACTAAATTGAGAGCATCAGTTTTTCTAAAGTCAAAACAGAGATCATGGGAGGGGGTGTACTGTTTCTTCATGTGATTGGAAACGTTGATATAGGCAGAGATGGGGAAATGGTCACTAATGTCCGAGATTAATACTCTAGGGTTTTTTAAGATACCAGGGTCATTAAAGAAAAAGTTATCAATCAGGGTACTAGATCCAGAGGTGACTCGGGTGGGCAGCGAGATGGAAGGGGAAGAGACCAAGGGCGGCTAGCGTGTTGAGGAACAAGGCAACCTGGTCATCACTATTGTGTTTTAAAAGGTCTATGTTGAAGTCCCCTCCTAGTATACAAGGTTTAGATTCAGAGTTTATAAGAGAAATTACAGGCTCAAAAAAGTCCAGGAACTCAGCGAGGGGATATGAAGGAGAACGATAGCAGCAGCTAATGATGACATTTTTATTGTTTGGTATTTTGAGCTCAAGGCAAACAGACTGGAATTCAAGTTTGTCAGTGCAAAATTCATTTCTCTTAACATAGGATACTGAATTGTGGATGTAAATTGCGGAGCCCTTCCCTCTAGTGTTGCCTGGTGATGCGACTTCAAGTTTGTAGTTAGTGAGGTTGAATGATGACACAAGGGCTGGGTCAAGCCAAGTTTCACTTAAAAGGATAAGTTGGGGTTTGTCGTGTAGTTGATGTATAAATAATTCTAGTTGATCAAAATTTTTTGGGAGGGACCGAATGTTAACATGTAGTATTGATAATTTTTTAGCTGAGTTATTTGATGTTGAGGGGGAATCATGGGAATCGTTGGGTTGTATGAACTCACAGTTATCTAGAATGACCTGGAATTGATCAGCTGAAGAGTCCGTGTCACCACTGAGGCATGCGTAGGAGGGACGGAATCTAGAACCTATCTCTAGGTTGTGAGGTTAATCACAGAGGAAAAAAGAGAATGAAAGAAAAAGATCAATTGGTAGGAGAAACAAGGAGCCTAAGGGAAGAACAGAAGATTTAAGACTAAAAGGAGTATTGAGTAACAAAAACAATATTGACGGAACCTAACCAATGAAAAAACAAAAAACAGCAACAACAAAAAACACGTGACTTAGAAGGCAAAAAAAACTAAGATTCCCCCAAGTTGCTGGGCTCAGAGTTTAAATGTCTCTGAGAGGGTTCGGCCCCGGGAGTCAGCCAGCCAATTTAAGTACCCAGCAGCTAGCTGCTGCTGTATTTGTGGGTGGGTGGGCGGACCGGGCGACCGCTCCTACTCCTCCCCCGTCCAGAGGAGTCAGCCGCAGGAGACCCACCGACCTCCAGGCGTGTGCTGGAGCGGAATGTTCCAGGTGAGCTGACACCAGACCCATGAGCCCGGTCAGCAGGGAGACTCACCACTTCATCACCCGGATGCACCCCGGACCCAGCGCCCTCCAGCTCAGGTAGCAGGACAGAGGAGGGAGGGGCCGCGTCAGAACCCGGGACAGGCCGGTCCAGCAGCCCCGGGGCCCCAGCAGCGGCCCCAGGATCCAAGGGACCGATGGGAGGCGGGACCTCCCCAGGCTCCTCATGGTGCGGGGAGCTGTCTCCCCCGGCCAGCAAGGCCACTCCGTCCACATCACCACAAGCAGCTGTGGACGGCACCGCACACCCCTTCAGCCCAGCAGAGCCAGCGAGAGGAGCACCACCACAGGAGGAGGGACTAGTCACCCCAGATGCCAGGGGGCCAGTCGTGGGGACCCGAAGCCCAGGGGCGGCCGCCACAGGTCCAGGACCACCGGATGGAGCCCCAGAGCTCAGACACACAGATGAGTTGTTCGCCGAGCCCACAGGAGGTGTGGCGCTCAGGGGTGGACAGACAGGGACTGAGGCCACAGGCAGGTCAGAGGATGCGACTGGGTCCCTCCGAGATGAACCAGCCTGGGGGACAGGGGGGGGCCCACAGTGGGATGAGCATGGGTAGACACTCTAGGCCTCTCTGCATTACAGAGAGTTAAGATGTCATTCCTGGTGGCACCAACTCCCACCTCCAGAGCCCGAGGGGCCCCCCTTTGGCCTAATGAAAATCCTACCTCGGTCAGTGTAGTGGGATTGAAGCGGGGATCGGTCTTTAGGGTGGTGCATCTCCTTCAGGATCCTGACTACGGCCAGCCTCTCCGCCGTCAGGCTCTCATGGACACCAAGACCATTTTTTAGAGGCCTGGTACGCTTCCTATAGACAGCCTCCCTTTCATCAAGATTAATGAACCTAATGAGAATGGTGCCTCGGTTACGGAGTCGATGACAGGCAGATATGGCGAGAGGGTGGATGACAATGCCAAGAAAGTCCCTGATGAGATGTAGGGCCCCCATTTTAGTGTCCTCACCAGGTTGGTACGGAGGGATGACACTGCCTGACAGAAGCAGAGTGGAGAGCCGACTATATTGAGACTGCATCTCCACTTCTGCCCTTAGATTGGCTTGGCTTTTGGAGAGAGAGGAGCACCATGAACTCACTGAGTCCATATTTGCCTTCAGTTCCGAGCACTTGGCGTCCGTTGACGCCACAGACGACTCAACAACTTCCCTACGCTCAATGTTCTCAGAGATAATGAATTGTACCTCTTGTAGCTCGGTTTTCAGGGTAGTAACATAGCCCCTTAACTCCTCCACGTCCTTCCTGAGCTGTGAGTTTTCCTCAGTTAGGCGTTCAAATCGTGAGTCGATGTACTTAGAGTTTGCAGGGGCCATAGTAAAGCTGGGTATATCACAAACTTCAATCCAGGTAATTCCACTCAGAAAATTTGGCCAGCTACAGGGGCCTAACAGAAAGTGATGGATTTCAGCAAATGGCTAGTCACCCGAGGAACAACTGAGGAAGAGCCCAGCAACAAGGTGGGGGATCTAGGGACCTAAACTTCCATAAAGGGACTTACACTGGGCAATAAACGCACACAACCTATCCAAAGAGACAGATAAAATAGCTAGAAGTATACACACCTCAAACTCACAACACTGCAGATGTGGAAAGTACCTCAACCACAGGACCGTCTTCCCACGTCACAAGCACACTTGCGAGCACAGAGATTACGCTGGCTGCCGGGAAGTCAGTTACCCACAAAATGGCGGCGGACACGGCTGCCAAAACAAAGTAATTTTCTCACAGCGAAGTAAATGACCGTTAGGGACACGAAAACGGGGAGATTACGTCACACAAAACCCTATTCGTAAAGGGAATTTCCACTAAGGACTGCCGCCCAGCGGGGAGAATGCGAACTACGCTCTTTATTATCCTGCGCACTACTATCAGACAGATATGGCGCGCAAGGGATTTATATTCACAAACTCGGAAAATTGTAAGATTTTAATATAAATTAGAACCTAAGCCAAAAGGAAAGAATATTGATAGGGCCCCTAACGGTAGGGGGTCAATAGGACGCCAGAAATATAAATTAACCCCGGAGTACAACAAAAAAAGAAGGTATGACACGGAGCAGCTGCACCACACGTCCGTCCGGTTTGAGGTCAGGTTAGGAATCCTTTAGCCAAAGAAATTCCTTTAGCCAAGAATGGGCAGAATCTACTTCGACAAAGAGCCAAGTTAGCCTTCGTTTCCCGGCTTGTTTGGCGTTTCTGAAAAACAGCTTGGCTACAACGGGGCATCTTTGGCCGATTACATCTGGCATCATCACCGCCCTTAGTTGCTGCTAGTCTTTGCTAGTTATGTTTCTTCTTATTACAATTTTTGGTTCCAATTTTATGAAAAGCGACTGAAATTACCTGGTACCTTAGCTGATGCCATCTCCTTATACCGTATCTATGTATTATTTTTAAGTTCAAACTAGAATGTACTAGAATCCGTCACGAGTCGGTACCAAGTCGGTGATTTTCATTTTTTTCAATAGGCGACCAATGGGCGACCGAGTCGGCCGAAACCGCCGACTTGCGTGGTTGCCTGGTCGCAGGTGGTCGCCCTGGTACATTTTCGGTGTGTGCGGTCGTCAGAACGAGCGCGGCGTGGGCTGCCGCTAATATTTTTGTATTCTTGTTGGTGGGCGCCGTTTTTGACGACTGGTGTTCAATTTGTTAAATCCAAGGGGTTAAATCAAGATGTGCGTTTATCATAGACGGTCCGTGCAATCTAGGTGGGTTTTGGAGTCCACTTGCAATGATGTTTCCTTGTTTTGCTTTACCGCGAAAAGTCTCAGAAGGAAAAAATCTTGAATACCAGTGGTGCATGTTTAAACTCTTTCCAACCACAATCACACTGAAATGTCATCGTAAACATTGTTTTATAGTCACACATTCCCAAGGGCGTGGATATTCTGAACGATTTTTGTGGTGCCTAATTATGAGACTATCCATTACAAGTATACTATTTTTGATACCACCATGTTCTTGCCTTATAGCTGGACATATAACAGGGTGACCAAGTAGGCCTGTTATTTAACGATTTTAAAGTCCCTGAAATGAGAAATAGGAAAATTTTTTTAGGATGCTCTTAGTAGGCACAGAAATTAACATGAGCTTTCATTTGGGGTGCCACAGCAGTGACAGGTCCAAGGGATCCCTGAACTCGAGTTCAGGACCCCGTAAGTTTGAAAGGATTCAGGGCGGCCTGAAGAAAAGGGTACCCCAAAACTGATTAAACCAGATCTGCGAGGCAGAAAATACCTTGCTACTGCCCCCACCACTAGAATACAAATGATGGGGCTACAGATGGAGCTTTGAAGTTTAGAAGTTGTGTAAAATGGCATTAAAGGTGCTGAAAACAGGTTTTGTTATGCTAGGTTGGCTCGCATCATGTTCTGTATGGCCATATGTCTTGGTCTGTATATATTATTATCTCAAGTGGCAATATAAATCAAATATTTAAAAACTTTTTGTTGTTTTTCTAGATATCTATTAATTGATTTTGTATATGACTAGTGTTTTATTTACACAGATGCACCAAGACATGTGAATGATCATAATAAACATGTTGAGCTTCAATATTTGAAGCAGGGTATAAAGTATGATTTCCTGTTTCTGTTTGAAAGATAAATGCCCTCTAAAATTTGAAGAACAGAAATAAGCCAGGTAGAAAGACAAAAAGTTTGTTTCATGGCCCAAAATTTTGTTCTGGAAAATGGTCTCAAGCATTCCCATAATTGGGAATGGGTGTTCCCATCTATGGGTCAAGCATTCCCATTTATGGCACTGTTACCATTTTTAAGTCACACCAATTACAGTTTTCTCCCACTGATTGATGACGATAGCCACCCTTTTGGGTAAAGTGTGCCCTTTTGGTTGACAGGATGCAATCTCAGAGGGCTGCCCTCTACTAAAGTCCTAGATCCATCACTTTGCATTGGTACCCCATAAGGGATATAAATGTGCATTCCTGCACAGCACAAAGATGTGAAAAACCATTTCCAATTTGCCAGAAGACTCCACTGCAAGGACAATGGTCCAATCCAAGTCTGCCAAACATAGAATAAGCTGTGTCTTTTGCACAGATGGATGCACACTGGGTGATCAGGGTGTGTGTGTATGTTTTTTAACTGATTGATTATATGCATCCAAGTTTCTGATAATATCTTGTATTTTTTGTCACAAGAAAGTTGACTCGTTTTGTTTTCTCTAGCATGGATGAACTATGGAAGCACTGCCACAGAGGTACAGTAGAAATATCACAGATTGTGTCCACCACAAAAGAACAGGTTGCTGAAATGCAAACTGTTCTTCTCAGTACCTAATCCTGGTCCAAATGGGTCATCAGCAACTATTCTGGAAACTTTTTCAGTCCTGATTATTAATGCTAAAATGCATCAATTAAGAGCTTTGGAAATAGTCATCATGGGAATGATGTCATGCAAAGAAAATAAGGTTATTCCCAAGAGACAGCATTGCTATTGCTTTGAGTAGAACCATGTTCAACAATGGAGCAAAAATTGGGCCTCATCTTAGCAATGGTTGATATTTTCCACTGTACTTCTGAGGAAATGTTGCCAATGAATAATGTTTGAATTATTTATTTGAAATGTTACAGGAATTTATCTGATTTGTGGCGCCTCAAGGTGAAGAATGACAAGTATTTCATGACGCATGTATGTACATGAAAAATGTTTTTTCTCTAGTTAAATGAAACATCGGAACTGTTTCTGAGGCTCTTTTTAAGGTGCTGCAAACCCTTTTATTTGTCTCTAAGATAAGGCCTAACAATTTTTCACATGGATGGACACAAAATAAAACCATTATTGATGAGAGAACAACAATGGTGAATCAATCATGGTTGTATCTTGCTCGGTATAGAAGTAATGGGCGAAAATTTTAATGCCCAGGGTGCTGCCACGGAATTTTTACAGGGGAACGGACCCGGGCTGGTGCTGGCCGGGGCAGGGGAATTGTGAGCATATTTGGTACCTGACAGCATTATTGACGATGAACCGAAAATTTTGGGGAGATGTCCCCCTGGTTGGCCAACAGGGGGATGCGTAGGTACCCCGTCCCACAGCTTTCGGCGCCCATTTGATTGCCCTTGTGTACGGACAGCGTATCATCTTTGACCTCGTTTGACCTCCAAACAGACTTAACCTAAGCTCAGTGGGCACTATCGATACGTATTCATGACTGCGTAGTGCGTATAAATGACTGATCACTATCCAACATTGGCTTTTAGGTCCGACATATCACGCTGAAAGCGAGCGTTCTTCCTATTATAACTTGAAGCTACGTGATAACATCTCCAATATTCAGTGTCCTGTTGCGCCCTAGCCTTTGACCTGATATGAAAATAGATGTTGCCTTAGTGAAAGAGCTGGTCGGGCTCTGTCGAATAGCGTTGAGAAAGTGGTTCCGGCTATTTTGCGTACGGAGATAAGCAAGGTTTTATAGAGCACTGCATTTGATACATTTTGACGTATATGAATTTTTCCCCTCTGGTGACCACAGTATTGACCTTACGCAAAAATTCCAGGAGTAACGCTGATTGCATTTCCGGTGACCTTTCGATCGCTTTTTTCGCTTCTTTTTTTGTTTCCGAGATCGAGGGTGTCATTTTTAACACCCTCCCACCAGGGGGGTTCATAGGTGATTCATGCTGGTCACTGGGGCTAGTGTTAAGGGCCAGCATGTATAGTTTTGTTGCTTTCAGATCATAACTTTGACTTTAATACTGAATTATAATCTCATGAAATCACTTAGGTAATGACTTGATTCTGGCTTAGGTCATCGATATCGAGAAACTCGATCTATATTTTATAGGTTTTTATATCTATATTTTATTGGAACCATCCCCCTTGCACTCGCCAGTGCCTCCCTATAGCCATATTTATACCACTTTTAAGACCGATTTTGTAATACATGTAGCATTAGGTTCGGCGACCATCGAAGAAGCTTGGATTTTAGTCGGTGACCACAAGCTCACTTTTTAGACCCCTGGGTTTGAAAAGCAGCCCTGCGGTTTGGTGTGTTGCGCTGTGGATATGGCGGAGGCCAAGGCCCTGGAATCCCGTGGTGTGGTGGAGGCAATACGTTGCAAGGTTGTGTTTTTGATTATTTTTCTCTTGCATTACTTTGGTATACATCTTGAGTAAATTGGTTGAGCTTGGATTTCATCGTCCATAGTTGAAGGGCTGATAAATGGCTCCGATTAAGCTGAAGCCCCTTCCACCGTCCCGTGTCAAGCCTAAATGTGGATTTGAGGGATGTGGGTATTTTGGCGAAAAACTTTTTTTTTAAGGAGCATCAGCAAATCAAGCATTCTGGGCTGCCCTGCAAGTTCAGGAACAGTGGTTTTGGCCAAGGAGGTCGTTTTGAAGCATAGATCAAACAGCGGGCAGATCAGAACAGTGTGGGGAAAAAACAAACAAGTAAGTGATGTGGTGTTCGTTGTAATTTCGGCAGCTTACATTTATTTCCACACAGTATGTTATGCTCACTGTTGATCAATAATTTTAAAAGATATTAATAAGGGAAAAATGAATTTTACCAGCAAACTGGTCAAATTAGACTAAAACATTTGATTTTCCCTTCCATCTTCTTTTAAATCCAATGCCTGTTTATCCAGAATTAACCACAAAAGTTGCATACCTTCATCTGTGGATTTGTAGATACCAAAGAAACAAAACTCTTCACATTTCCACATTAATTTGAGTTTTAAGTACCAAACTATTTCTCCCATTTCATTTTATTCACTTACCTAAATATGCCTATGATCTATGTCAAGGGGACAAAGATATAACAAAAACACAGCCTAGTGCAACCTTTACTCATTCCTTTTACTCTTAACTTCCATGGAAACATGATATTTATTTGACATTTACTATCTAACTGACTTGAGGTTATTTATTAGCCTCATTAACTTCAGATCCTAAACCACCTACCCTCATGGAAATGAGCATGGCTATGCATGAAAAACTTTGAAATAGCCAACAGCTTCAAAATTTAGGATTATTCATGTAAACACGCGTTAACCCTCGCCCCACCGGGGGGGCCATCGATGGCCTCCCCTAAGGTTTTTCCGGGATAGCAGAAAAACGACGAGGCGCAGCACCGCGGTTGAGGGCTCTACCTCTCACTGCATCATTTTCCCATCATACCTGAATTTTTTTACCCCGGGTCACCCAAGGTCAGGTCACCAGACGAGGTCAACCAAGGTCACCTCACTTCACCTTTAGAGCTCTGTAAGAGCTACATTTCAAAGTCGATCGATTTGAAACTTCCTACACTTCATGACCCCTCCAGGGTCTACAAGGTGTATATCCGGGATTTTTCGATTTCGTGCCCTGAGGTCAGGTCACGAGGCGACCTCTCCCATTGGAAAAGCATGGGGAAAAGCTATTTCATGATATAAAAGCCACAAAAATGATTGCAAATACTCAGACTGCTCAGAACAACGTTTTTGGGCACCCTTTCACGGATCCCAGGGGTCATATTTGCCCTTTGACTTTTCCAATTTCATCCAAGGTCACCAGAGGTCAAAAACAGTATTTTGACAATAACTTTTGACCTAATTGAGCTAGAGCGGTGAAACAAACACCATCGTGTTTGTCTGGTCACTGGCTTTCATTTGCTATACGGCAAGGTCACTTTTTGACCTTTCGTGACCTCAGGTCATATTAGGTCACGAGGTGACCTCTGGCGGTCAAACCACTGGCGGGAGGTCTTTACGTTCCACATAGCGGAAAAAGTACTGGCAATTTGCTATCAAATGTACTTTACCAGGCCTCAATAGCTCTAATGACATAAGAGTTATGCCCAGTTTGCTTAATCATTGCATATTTGAGTGAAAATAGCCGATCTTGACCTAATTTGACCTCTGGAGGTCAAACCATTGACCTGAGCACTAAAACATGCGAAGTAATTTCTTACTGAATTCACGCGAGCTTTCTATTGCACTTCGCAGATTTGCGCTAACGCCCATATTTTCGGAGTTAGAGGGGGGGCCATCGATGGCCCCCGGTGGGGCGAAGGTGGCGCTGGACCCCCGGTGGGGCGCGGGTTAAAAAGTCATGGAAAGCTAATATTACATGTTTGCATTCAACTTCAAGTAGCCATGATCCTTAAAAAACACTTTTTCGAATATCAAAAAAGTACCCCTCCAATCTTGTTCGTCTGGCCATCAGAGCAAAATCAATATATAAATTTTGGGGGTTCCTTCCAAATTACCCCCTCCCACCTCCAAAAAACTGAAATCATGAAAATCTGCAGAAGCTGGCATAAGTAACCGCATGGTATGGGAACCAGGTCAGCTTTCTTCCATTGCAAACTATATTTTTAAGTATTCTGCGCTGGACTATGTAACATAATAACAAAATATCACTTATTCTCATTCTAGTGCAGCATTTTTTGTCAATGGCGGCTGCAGAGGACTGAAAAAGGGGGCTGCTTAGCATATTATTGTATATTTCCACCTGTGACCTAAATCATCTGAATTCAAGACTGAGTCTTATTCAAGACCCAGTCGAGCTGACTTTGATGCACACTATTTGTATGCTGTACGTCCACAAATCTCAAATTACATCCAATAATAAATTTCCTTTACCAATGGTGACTCCAGAAAATGAGAATTGGTGGTTCGGTATTCAATTTGTTATAGGTTTCTGCCGATAACCTTAATTTCGTGAGCGCGTCTGATAATTGAAAACCCGAAGAACAGTCTCAGTTCTAGAGTTTTAAAAATTAATAGACTTGTGTCATTCCACTCAGATTTGCCATAGGCGGCTTCAGAGCACGAAAAATAAGGATATCACACATATAAGGATCAGAGCACAAAAATAAGGATAATGATATCCATTGGTGCCAAACTAGAAGTTTTTTATGCTAATTTTAGTATTTTCTATTAAGAATGTGGAAAATGAGTAGGAAAATTTTACCAATTGAATGGGTTTTAGACAATTTTAATAGTCCTATCCTAACCACCCGACAGATTTGGAGATTTTTTCGAAAGTGCCCGACAGATTTGAGATTTTTTGCAGCTCTGGTGTAAATATTGGGGCTTGGATAGGAAAAAAAGTATCTTGAGTCCATATTTTTCACCCTGTGGTGTTTTTTTGCTTTTCGTCTTCAGTTCCCAAAATCCTACCGAAAAGGCATATGGTAACGCAATTTTGCACTGCGCGACGGTTTTTTTTTGCTTTTCGACTTTGGTTTGCCCCTCCCAAACCATCCGGCTAGATCCACCACTGGGTCGAGTGTCCTTTCTGACAGTGATGTGGTACTAATTTAGATATGCTTGGCACCTTGCATTGGCGGACCCAGGGGGGCATTCAGCCATGGCCCCTCCCCCAAGCACTGGAGGGGAGCAAAACTATCTTTTGGCCCCCGAAAGTCCGGATAAATTTTTGAAAAAAAGTGTTTACACTAGGTCTATTGAACAATAAAATATTTGCTCCCACCCCCTCCCCCCCTAAGAGAGCGATCATGTACTTGGAGAGATTGCTTTACTAGGTCTGTCGACCACCCAAATTGCACGTCCCACCCCTCCCCCGGAGAAGAGGCACACATGGGCTTGCCCCTCCCCAAAAAAACTCGGGTCTGCGTCCGCCCCTGGCACCTTGGCACTATCAACTTTCGTGCTGAATATTGTTATGTTTCCAATACGATAAAATCATTCATTTTTGTGTTTAACACGCGCATTGACGGGGGGTGGGTACCCGCCCCCCCTCGGGTTTTTCGGAGATAGTAGAAAAACTGCGGCGCGTAGCACCGCCGTACTTGGTATGCATTTTCCCTCATCATTTTTACAACTTCTGTGAAAATTTTAAGGTTAGGTCATCACAGGTCAGGTCACCAGTACAGGTCAAGTGACCCAACCTCAAAAAAGTTTAAGATAGCATAAGTCGGAGCAGGGTGAACTTATCCGATTGAAACTCATATCCCATAATGGCCCCACCGAGTTCTTTAACATATGTTCCGGTATTTTTGATATCGATAACCTAAGGTCAGGTACGAGGCATGACCTCTCCATTGGAAATACATGGGAAAAATGGTTTTTACGGAATAACTCAGTAACGGATGGTGATAGAGCATTTATTTTAGCTGCATTAGACTCGCCTGGGCTTTGCGGTTCTAATGATATGCATTTTATATAATTTGACCCTGACCTGACCTCAGGTCAGGTCAAATCCTTGATTTGACCTAGTAAGGTCAAATTATATATCATTCGATTTGGCTTGCTAAGAGGATTCATATAGTGTAAGTCGTGTTGCTCTATCTTTACTTGTTCAGATGTAATGCCCGAAAAACTGAATTTTACATGTTATCCCTATGACGGGCATGTTTTGACCTCTCGTGACCTTAAATGTGACCTGACAAAAAAATGGTTCAAATGTTTTCGATGGAGAAGTGGATGGGCAGCCCAACGCCGTTTACCGTTTTTCGCTACCTACCGTGGTTCTCGAGATCTTAGGGGGGGCGGGTACCCGCCCCCGTCAATGCGAAGGTGGCTCAGACCCCCGTCAATGCGCGTATTAAAGTCGTATATATTTTAACAAATTTCGATAAAAACTGACTAAAATTGCAATTTATTCATAACCTGTCTTTTAAACAATCCTGGAATCAATCAATAAATCCTAGAGGGTAGGCTCCTCCACGATAAACCTGGATGCCGCCGGATGCGAAATTCTGCGCTTCAGTCGGGTACATATCCTTCATTCCGATGGTTGTACAATGCCTTCACATTTTCAGAGCCGATTGCCCTGTCTTATACAAGATTTCCCACTTTTTCACGTAGTTTATTGAATTATACGTACAGACTCCGTCCGATGGCGAGACAATGGCATGAGCAATACACATCAGTGGCGGCATATGTATATCTCTCTAAGTGTCCTGATCTCTGAAGCGGAGCAACGTCATCATCATGTGAGCTCTTATCTTGATTTGATTAATTTCAAGCAGTTTTACTGTTATTGTACATTGCAGTAGCCCTAGGAAGAACATATTTAGTCCAATAGACTGTGAAAGCTTATGAGTTTCTCTATTTTGGACACCCGCATTATTTTGTGGAGAAATTTCACATTCTTGCTACAAGTACACCAGTGGCAGAAGCTTGTACGATAGCTAGAACTTCCGTCTACATAATCCTCCCTGAGGGATAGAGGGCGTGGATCGCTGATGTACCCATCCATTGCCAGACTAACTATTGATTCCACTCTCACATTTATTTTGATATTGAACCCCATTTTAGAATGTTGGCTGGTAAGTTGCATTTATATCAGTCGCCAACTCTCCACTGTGAACTTATATTAGGTACATGTCAGGCTCGTGAGTTCCACACGTCACCACGTCAATGGAGCATTTTCAGCAGAGTTGAGCGGGCAGAGGCTTCCCTTCCAGTGCTGCCAGAATATTGCGTGACGTCAGAGTGGCCATATCCGTGCGAGATTTGACTGTGGCGCTTCCAACGTGGGGAAGCAGAGCTGAAACCAGAGAATATATATTTATCCGCCGGTCTTAACGCGCAGTATATCATTTCATAATCCCTCACTTCGTGATCATACAATGGTCCCCATAATCATGTTCACGGCAAACCAAAAAGTGAGTTAGATCCATACATATCTTATCATCAAACACGATGAGTAAGCAAAAGTACAGGGATTAAAAGACCACAAAACGTCATAAAGAGGCCAAAAAAGCACGGTGACAAAAAGTAGTCACAAAGATGACGCTGCACGAAACAGCAAGGCCAGGTGAAACGAGCCTGAGAAACGTGCCCCGAGCACAGATAGGCCGAAGCGCGCGAGTTGCCGTTATTTTCGGGTTCGACCCAGCAGCGGCGACATAGCTGAAGTGGCGGGACAGTACATGGTGCAATGGACATGATAAAAAAATGAAAAGAAAAGAGGGCAATGGGGAAATAAACAAATTTAAATAACGTAAAATAAACACGTACTAAGCATCGGGTTTATCAATCAGATCAGCTGAAACCGGGAAAACAACTCTAATCAAGCTCCGGAAGGTACAATTGTAATTCAGTTGAATTGAAATTACCATGACTAAGTTCGGCTGGTTTTGAACACATATCTCGGAACCTGTGTTATTTTTAGTTTCGTGGATGGATTCATCATGCGTGTTTTTGAAGAACATTCTGGCGATTCGCATTATTTCTTAATCAGCCATTGATGTGAGAAAATAATGCGCCGACGGATCTGTTTTGCTTGCTGACAGGATGGACTTCAGCTGACTAGCCACCACCTCTGATAATCTCCGACCCTTCGCTCGACTGGCACGCATACCTGGGTTAGGTGATTACAGCGTGTTTACAATCGGCAGTAGCAAGGCCGCAAGTAGTAGGTTCCGTGTGCCACAGAGGGGACTCATCATTTTGAACTGGGGGATCAGCACATGTCAGGTGGTCTAGCCTCAGGCGGTCCGGCCAGTAACCGGAGTGCTGCTCTTGACAGTGCATGCATGATTCGGCACATGAGTTGTGAGGCTGGGTATGTCGAGTTTTCATCATAATGGATTAAATACATGCTCGCAGCCCCATAACGCTCACAGCTACATTCCTGAAATGTTCACTAGGCTAGATTAGGGTTCGCTAGGGATTGAAGAGCTTCCTAGCGGCCAGGCTTTCGCTATATAAGACAGTTCCAGTAAGTTTTTGTTAGGATTTAGTCTTATCAGATGCAAGGGCTGGTAATAGACAAGGGCCAGGCATGCTGACCTGGTACTGTCTGGGCTCTTTTCGTACCCACCACCGCCTGAGGGGTTCAATCACAAGAAGCCATGCTACACAGGTGAACATTTATTCTGCTGTACAAGGTATACTGTCCCTCAAGATCTCGCCTGAGTTCACACTGCACCGTCATACACTTGTCCCCGCACTGCACGGTATGCTGTCCCGCAATATCTACCCTGAAATCATACTGCACCGCCGTACACATGCTCCTTACAGCAAGGTATACTGTGCCGCAATGTCTTCCCTGAAACCATACTGCACCGCCGTACGGTATTCTGGAATATGCTGTCTCGGCCAGCAAGCGAGGGTTAAGTGGTTGTACTCTGGCATGGGCGGCGCCACGGGGGCTGGAAGAGAGGGGCGACCAGCACCCCCTGAAGTAATATATTTGAACACTAGCCCTGTGTTGACTGGAAAGAAGCTGTATGACCATGACAGTTGGCGCGTCGATAAACCTTTCCTGGGAAGAAATGGACTGAGAAGCGGGTGTTGCCCTCAACCCTTAAATCCTGGCCCTCCGCCTTCTCCAGCGCCAGCAAGAGCACAATAAAAGAGTAGACTCGAGGATTAACACCATGATTGTGAAGGTGCGAAATGGTTGCATCCAGTGATCTGCGCTTGCTGTTGAACAGGGGCTTGCTCCTGTCAGGATGCCTCGGACCCGCCTCAGAATAGTAGTGCTGCTCATTGCTAGATTATATACAGATGCGAACTTAACCACATGTTTGAAAGGCAGTGGCGGATCCAAAGGGGGCAAAAAAGGCATTCCCCCAAACGGAAAAGCTCGGGGCAAAACTATGTTTTTGCCCCCTCCCCCAAAGTGATAGGCCTCCTTTTTCTCCCGACTCCTTTTTAGTTTATAAGCAAGATTTTGGTGCTTCAACTCTCAAATTCAAACAGAACTAGTTAAGTGCAGTCTAAATATTGGGCCTCGGACTGGAAAAAGTATCTCGAGCCCATATTTTTATCCTGTGACGTTTTTTTTTGCTTTTCGCCTCAAATACCCCAAATCCTACTGGCAAGTGATATTGCAACGCAGCTTTCACGGCGTTACGTTCTTTTTTTTTGCTTTACGACTTTTGACTTTGATTTGCCCCTCCCAAACCCACCGGCTAGATCTGCCCCTGTTGAAAGGGCGAGAGAAATGAGGGTAAATTGTGTAAATATAATATTATAATAAGACGGTTTTCCGAAATTTTACGAGTGGGGGGCATTGCCGTATTGAACCCCCCGGATCTAACACTACCGCTGAAGTCCTAAATAATAATTGTCCACAACCACTTCGCCGAAGCGCCCGCGGCCACGTGGTGTAACGATAAGTACAAATGACCCTGAATGTTGTGATCCGAGTTCAAGCCTCGAAGGGACCCGAGCATTTTGTTCCATTCACTCTCGCACCACCTCTTCAAAAAATGCAGACGGATCACGAAAAGTATAGAGGAGTGCAGTCAATCAGTGAGAGCCAGTGGCCCTGCTGGGATATACTCCAACTGATAATGTCTGGTTGTCACTCACCTCGGGTACATGAACAGTTTTAGTACGTTCTACCTACGTAGCGATCACTGGAACGGACTTACCACAATTTTGTCATGTGGTTCTGACACAACAGGAAGGCCCAAAGGTAGACTTTTGGTTGTATGAGTTGGTAAGTCTATTCCCGCGGTCGGTACGTAAGTCCAAAATTCTGAAACCACCCATGTCTCCGGGGTGACTGAGTCCGCCCGTGACTCGGCAGGACCACCTACTGCAGTTGGTGGGTTTGGTGAGCGGGTGGTCGGTGGGGAGGGGCTCCGGGGTGACTGAGTCCGCCCGTGACTGGGCAGGACCACCTACTGCAGTTGGTGGGTTTGGTGAGGGGTTGGTCGGTGGGGAGGGGCTCCGGGGTGACTGAGTCCGCCCGTGACTCGGCAGGACCACCTACTGCAGTTGGTGGGTTTGGTGAGCGGGTGGTCGGTGGGGAGGGGCTCCGGGGTGACTGAGTCCGCCCGTGACTGGGCAGGACCACCTACTGCAGTTGGTGAGTTTGGTGAGCGGGTGGTCGGTGGGGAGGGGCTCCGGGGTGACTGAGTCCGCCCGTGACTGGGCAGGACCACCTACTGCAGTTAGTGAGTTTGGTGAGCGGGTGGTCGGTGGGGAGGGGCTCCGGCGTCATCACGTCCAGTCCGGCGGCGGCGATCTCCCCGGTCTGTAGGGCCTCCAGCAGCGCCTCCTGGTCCACCGTGCCTGCAGAGCGTTGTCATCTCAGGTCTTAGCAGCTGTAAGCGGTGTTATCTAAGCATCTGCCATACACGCGATGCTTAGATTAGCCCCAAGTAAGCCACATTGTGTTTGACTAATAGTTTAAATGATTAGAATTCTGTACTTTTGCTCTATGGATTGAGCGTGGAGGCAAATGTAGTTTCTGGATTTTCGGACTCAGCTACTTTCTCCTGTTTGACATTTTGACAAAGTGGACTATTCCCTTGATTATCTGAAGGGGAAAGTAAATCAGTCTGTGGCTGTGTATGCAGTTTTTCTGCTATTTTCAGCTTTCACATCTCATAACAATCAATAATTGCAGCTTCAGAAGAAGAATGTTTATTTGTCACACGAGATCAAGGGCGTAGCCAGGATTTCGCTCAGGGAGGGGCGGCGCCCCGAAAAGGGCCCCTGCGACAGCGCCAGAAGGGCTCTGATGGGTAACAAGGCCCTGCTTGTTACCGAATAGAGCGTTGAAGAGGGCTTAAGAGGGCCCTGTCTGGTATAAAATGCCAAATTTGGCCACAGAGCACAGTGCGGGCGAGCCGCGCAAAGCGCGGCTCGTGCCCTCAGGGGGCCCTTCGGGCCTTCAGGGAGGGGCGGCTGTCCCTGCCGCCCCCCCTTGGTTACGCCCCTGCACGAGATCACGCACGAAACGTCGCCGAACTTAAGTTAATCAAGGAAGCAAAGCTGCATGAATTATCGTTTCCGTAGTGTAGTGGTTATCACGTCCGCCTCACACGCGGAAGGTCCCCGGTTCGAGCCCGGGCGGAAACATCTCGGTGGAGGGTTTTGATCCGGTCTGTCTTGCTTTGTGAGTCAAAGTACAGGCTACTTTTATTTCCGATGTCATGTGAGTTTATCCACCATTAAGTGCAATTTTCGCTTTTTATAAGGTCTGTCCACCAGCATTACCTGCATGTTACTCGTATCAAATTTGCATTTATATTTACTAACCTCACATGTGACTCTTAGTGATTTGATTAAATGTAGCTAAATGAAAATGAAACCCACAAAGACAAGCTACGGTTTTTCTCTTTTTTTACGGTCCACGTGGGTAATAGGGATGAAATGCAAAAACGGATCGAGTATCAAAATTTCCGGGGGATGTCGCCCCTAATTTGCGAGTGAGGGGACGCGTTCCCGTTTTCCCGCTTTCGATGTCCATGGGTGAGTACATTATGTGATTGTCCTAACTATATTGACACTGAAGTAAGGGTCTCAAGATTATTCCAGATTTACATTTTAGTTAAGTAAGGAAGCATAGCCCCATACTTCGTCGTTTCCGTAGTGTAGTGGTTATCACGTCCGCCTCACACGCGGAAGGTCCCCGGTTCGAGCCCGGGCGGAAACAGCTCAATGGAGCGTTTTGATCCGGACTGTCTTGCCATGTGATTAAAAATGCAGGCTAGTTTTGTGACCGATGTCGTGTGAGTTTTACCCACCATTACAGGGTATGGACCACTTTTTCAAAATCCTAAGAAGAACAATTTAAGAAAAAGAGAGGTCTGAAAACCAGGAAACAGCATTTGTCCCACATTCATACGCTAAAAACAGAAATATCTTATCTTTTCTAGCAATTTGTGACGTCATCAAAATAACACTTTTTATAATCAGTGAAATCCCAAGTATTTGGATTCGCTATAAAGGTCCATGCACAGCGTTGGAAAGTTTACGCATAACAAAAATCGCACGCAGTTCAAGAAGCACTGGTGCATAAACTGAATGGCAGATGTCGTTACAGCCGTTGAATTTGTTCAGTGGTGGAAAGATTATGTATATGCCTGATATAAAAAACTATTTCAAAGTTGGATTTTGACAAAACAAATTGATACTTGTTTTGGCAAGTATGGGGGGGAGAATGTGATGTGTGTTGCGGCCATTGGGCTAATTTTGGGCCTAATGACGCTCTGCACTGGACAACTACTCGCCTGAAGTTTTCGTTCGACAGGCAGTTGCATGCTGGTCCACTCGCTAGCATGGTACTTAGGGCTTACGACCAATCAGATTACTGCAATCATACGGAAAGTATTTCTTCAGGGTTTGAAATAAAGCAGTAAGCCCCTTTTCTTTGAACTCTAAAGCTGCTGGAAATTTTATACCGAGAGCTTTGGGTGGAATTAAGTATGCAGCTAGTGGTTTCTCAACACGCTCTACAAAACTGCTATCTCAGTTCATCACCCGTTATAAAATTGGGACACTCCCTTTAAGTTGTAATTTTCGTCTTTTACAAAATTTGCTGAGTAGCATTACCTGCATGCTACTCGTATTACATTTGCATTTATATTTACTAACCTCACGTGTGACTCGTAGTGATTTGGTTAAATGTTAATGAAAATGAAACCCACAGAGACAACTTACGGTTTTCTCTTCTTTTTTACGGGTAACACAAGTAATAAGGATGAAATGTAAAAAAGAAATAGGTGTCGACTATCACAATTTTTGGAGGACTTCGCCCCTAATTTGCGAGTTAGGGGATGCGTTCCCGTTCTCCCGCTTTCGATGTCCATGGGTGAGTACATTATGCGAGTGTCCTAACTATATCGATACTGAAGTATAGGTCTCGGGATTATTCGAGATATACCTTTTAGCTAAGTAAGGAAGCATAGCTTTTATATTCATCGTTTCCGTAGTGTAGTGGTTATCACGTCCGCCTCACACGCGGAAGGTCCCCGGTTCGAGCCCGGGCGGAAACATCTCGTTGGAGGATTTTGATCCGGTCTGTCTTGCTTTGGGAGTCAAAACGCAGACTGGTCACACGCTTATAAATCCTCAGATGACCGATAATAATCCACCATAAAATTACACGCAAATTGGGACTTGAACAAAAAACGGTGAGTTGTCTCTATGGGTTTCAGTTTCATTTGCATGTAATCAAATCACAAGTCACAATGTGTAAATGCAAAAGAAGATGCTAATGCCAATATAATACCAGTAGCGTGTAGGTAATGCTGGTGAACGGACCTCGTAAAAACGAACATTACAGTGTAATGGTGGATAAAACTCTCTCGTGACATCCGCCATTTGAGAATTTATCAGCGTGAGACCAGTCCGCGTTTTGACTCCCAAAGCAAGACAGACCGGATCAAAACCCTCCGCCGAGATGTTTCCGCCCGGGCTCGAACCGGGGACCTTCCGCGTGTGAGGCGGACGTGATAACCACTACACTACGGAAACGATGAAGTTGAGGGTTATGCTTCCTTAGTTAACTAAAAGGTAAATCTCGAATAACCCTGAGACCCTTACTTCAGTGTCAATATCGTTAGGACAGTCCCATAATGCATTCAACCATGGACATCGAAAGCGGGAGAACGGGAAGGCGTTCCCTAACTCGCAAATTAGGAGCGACATCCCACGGACATTTTGATACCCGACCCGTTTTTTGCATTTCATCCCTATTACCTGCGTGGACCGTAAAAAAGAGAAAACCCGTAAGTTGTCTCTGTGGGTTTCATTTTCATGTACATTTAATCAAATCACTGCGAGTCACATGTGAGGTTAGTAAATAGGTATAAATGCAAATGTAATGCGAGTAGCATGCAGGTAATGCTACTCAGCAAACATTGTAAAAGACGAAAATTAAAACTTAAAGGGAGTGCTCCACTTTTATAATGGGTGCTCAACTGAAATAGCAGTTTTGTAGAGCGTGATGAGAAACCACTTTTGGCACATTTAATTCCACCCAAAGCTCTCAGTATAACATTTCCACCAGCTTTAAAGCTGAAAGAAAAGGGGCTTACTGCTTTATTTCAAACCCCGAAGAAATACTTTCCGTATGATTGCAGTAGTATGATTGGTCGTAAGCCCTAAGCCTCGCCCACTCGCTTAAAATACCATGCTAGCGAGTGGACCAGCATGCAACTGCCTGTCGAACGAAAACTTCAGGCGAGTAGTTGTCCATTGCAGAGCGTCATTAGGCCCAAAATTAGCACAATGGCCGCAATACACATCATATCCTCCCTCCCCTTACTTGCCAAAACAAGTATCAATTTGTTTTGTCAAAATCCAACTTTGAAATAGTTTTTTATATCAGGCATATGCATAATCTTTCCACCACTGAACAAACTCAACCGCTGTAACGACATCTGCCGTTCAGTTCATGCACCAGTCCTTCTTGAACTGCGTGCGATTTTTGTTATGCGGAAACGCTGTGCATGGACCTTTATAGCGAATCCAAATACTTGGGATTTCACTGATTATAAAAAGTGTTATTTTGATGACGTCACATATCGTTAGAAAAGATAAGATATTTCTGTTTTTAGCGTATGTAAGTGGGACAAATGTTGTTTCCTGGTTTTCAGACCTCTCTTTTCTTAAATTGTTCTGTTTAGGATTTTGACAAAGTGGTTCATTCCCTTTACCTAATGGTGGGTAAAACTCACATGACATCGGTCACAAAACTAGCGTGCATTTTTAATCACACGGCAAGACCGTCCGGATCAAAACAATCCACTGCTCTGTTTCCGCCCGGGCTCGAACCGAGGACCTTCCGCGTGTGAGGCGGACGTGATAACCACTACACTACGGAAACAATGAATCCAATGGCTATGCTTCCTTACTTAACTAAAACGTAAATCTCGAATAATCTTGAGACCCTTACTTCAGTGTCAATATAGTTAGGACACTCACATAATGCACGCACCCATGGACATCGAAAGCGGGAGAACGGGAACGCGTCCCCTCACTCGCAAATTAGGGGCGACATCCCCCGGAAATTTTGATACTCGACCCGTTTTTTGCATTTCATCCCTATTACCCGCGTGGACCGTAAAAAGAAAAACCGTAAGTTGTCTTTGTGGGTTTCATTTTCATTTACCTACATTTAATCAAATCACTACGAGCCATTTGTGAGGTTAGTAAATATAAATGCAAATGTAATACGAGTAGCATGCAGGTAATGCTACTCAGCAAACTTTGTAAAAGACGAAAATTAAAACTTAAAGGGAGTGCTCCACTTTTATAATGGGTGTTCAACTCAAATAGCAGTTTTGTAGAGCGTGTTGAGAAACCACTTTTGGCATATTTAATTCCACCCAAAGCTCTCAGTATAACATTTCAACCAGCTTTAAAGCTCAAAGAAAAGGGGCTTACTGCTTTATTTCAAACCCCGAAGAAATACTTTCCGTATGATTGCAGTAATATGATTGGTCGTAAGCCCTAAGCCTCGCCCACTCGCTTAAAGTACCATGCTAGCGAGTGGGCCAGCATGCAACTGCCTGTCGAACGAAAACTTCAGGCGAGTAGTTGTCCATTGTAGAGCGTCATTAGGCCTAAAATTAGCCCAATGGCCGAAGTACACATCACATCCTCCCTACCCCATACCTGCAAAAACAACTATCAATTTGTTTTGTCAAAACCCAACTCTGAAATAGTTTTTTATATCAGGCATATGCATAATATTTCCACCACTGAACAAACTCAACCGCTGTAACGACATCTGCCATTCAGTTTATGCACCAGTGCTTCTTGAACTGCGTGCGATTTTTGTTATGCGGAAACGCTGTGCATGGACCTTTATAGCGAATCTAAATACTTGGGATTTCACTGATTATAAAAAGTGTTATTTTGATGACGTCACATATCGTTAGAAAAGATGAGATATTTCTGTTTTTAGCGTATTGAAGTGGGACAAATGTTGTTTCCTGGTTTTCAGACCTCTCTTTTTCTTAAATTGTTCTTCTTAGGATTTTGAAAAAGTGGTCCATACCCTGTAATGGTGGGTAAAACTCACATGACATCGGTCACAAAACTACCCTGCATTTTTAATCACATGGCAAGACAGTCCGGATCAAAACGCTCCAGTGAGCTGTTTCCGCCCGGGCTCGAACCGGGGACCTTCCGCGTGTGAGGCGGACGTGATAACCACTACACTACGGAAACGACGAAGTATGGAGCTATGCTTCCTTACTTAACTAAAATGTAAATCTCGAATAATCTTGAGACCCTTACTTCAGTGTCAATATAGTTAGGACACTCACATAATGTACTCACCCATGGACATCGAAAGCGGGAAAACGGGAACGCGTCCCCTCACTCGCAAATTAGGGGCGACATCCCCGGAAATTTTGATACTCGATCCGTGTTTGCATTTCATCTCTATTACCCACGTGGACCGTAAAAAAGAGAAAAAAACCGTAGCTTGTCTTTGTGGGTTTCATTTTCATTTACCTAGATTTAATCAAATCACTAAGAGTCACATGTGAGGTTAGTAAATATAAATGCAAATTTGATACGAGTAACATGCAGGTAATGCTGGTGGACAGACCTTATAAAAAACGAAAATTGCACTTAATGGTGGATAAACTCACATGACATCGGAAATAAAAGTAGCCTGTACTTTGACTCACAAAGCAAAGACAGACCGGATCAAAATCCTCCACCGTAATGTTTCCGCCCGGGCTCGAACCGGGGACCTTCCGCGTGTGAGGCGGACGTGATAACCACTACACTACGGAAACGGTGTGCCTGTTGGCTATGCTTCCTTGTTAAACTAAAAGGTAGGTCTGAAATAATCGTTATCCACTTAGGTTTAATTATACCTAGTCAGGGGCACTCGCCTGATGCATTCACTCATGGGCGTCGAAGGTGGGGAACTCGCTCTTGCAACTCAGACTCACATATTATCGGGATCTGTGTTGCATTATATATATATATATTATTATATTTTTTTTTTTTTTTTTTTCATTTCATCCCTATTAACAGCATGGATCAACATATTTACCTGTGTGTAAATCTGTGCTGAAGTAGCGTTTTTAAAGACAGATTATATTATCCAAATTCGCCTGAGGGTTGTTCAATGGTTCCTGAAAGATTTTTAGCTAGCTAAGTCGAACTCTAGTCATGTGAATGGTGAAGCTGATCAATACTTGAAAATCAAGCGAGTCTCACCTCCTCTACTAGCGTTGATAAAGATGGCAGTCTTTTTCATTTTCTTGAAGGCGTCCATATCGAATAGCTTGTTTGTCGCGTCGTTGAGGGCACAGGTTACGATGACGTAGTCGGACTGGGTCAGAAGGTCATCCAAGGTCACCAGCTCGGCACCCAGCCCTGCCGCTGTTTAAGGAGGCCCAGTGTCAAGAATAAGCATATAAAACGATATTAGGTATATTGTCAACGATAAACTACGCCAAGCCAATCTTATTCCACGAATGCAGTCCGGCACACCACTTCCTTCGCCCAGTACACCACTGCACTGTTTCAACTCGCGGCTACACTGATGCGCTCATTACTCATCCCTCTGAGCTCTAGAATCATCACGAGGGAACACACCCTTAAACCTTAAAACACTTTCGCTCGTGCACAAAATGCTTCCTCTGAACATACCAGCCTGATATCGATTTACGCAATAAATTGTCATGCACAAATATTGGTGCTAACAAATGTAGCACAATTCCTGCAGATTTTTAATTCACCATCCAAAAAGTATCGTGGAATAACGTTTTGAAATGTGTGGCCTGGACTTCTAGAAGAAAAAATGTTACGCGAGAAGAAGAAAAAACAGGTAAGACCAACGTTGTAATCCGTACGACGAAAGCTTGGAAGGATTAGAGGTGCGAACAGCAATAATCCTAATTGAGACAAATGATGTAGGCGAGCCCGCTGTAATACAGCTGCACCTACCTTCCGGCTTTTCGGAGCGTCCCGAGTAGAGAATTTTCTGGACGTTGAAGGGTCGGAGCCGGGCTGCCACCCCCTGTCCAATTCGACCCAGGCCGACGATCCCTACAGCGGGGAGTCATCCCGGTGAAAGTCTACAGATAGAACAAGCTTGAAGGTTTCCGATCCGTAAGTTTTCCAGCCTTGTGATGGTATTTTGTTTAGTGATGGTGGTTACGGGTAGGTACTTTGGAAAATGGAATTTATCTTGGAAATATACCTTAAATAATAAATCAACTATAACGCATACGTATTTGTATTTCCGGAGTATGGCACAAGAAAGAAAACAATGCACATGAACACACTACACGTTTGCTCACATCAACACTATTTTCCTTCAATAAATCCACGTAGGTAGTAAGTCGTAAGTTTGAAACTAACCCCTGCTCCTTAATATTTTTTAAAGGTCAAGGTTCAATAGAGCATTAAAGAGTTATCGTCAACAAGCCTCTTATTTCAGGTCAACGCTCAGATATCGTGAGCCATCTGTAAATCAAAATGTCACCCGATCTTTCCACGATGACATAATCTAGCGACTATAACCAATGACGTCACATACAGACAATGACATAATCTAGCGAATATAACACATGACGTCACATACATACAATGACATAATCTAGCATGTATGACCAATGACATCACATACAGGCAATGCCATAATCTAGCGACTATAATCGATGACGTCACATACAGATCATGACAATCTGGCGACCGTGACCGATGACGTCACATACAGATCATGACAATCTAGCGACCGTGACCGATGACGTCACATACAGATCATGACAATCTAGCGACCGTGACCGATGACGTCACATACAGATCATGACAATCTAGCGACTATGGCCGATGACGTCACATACATATCATGACATAATCTAGCGACCGTGACCGATGACGTCACATACAGATCATGACAATCTAGCGACTATGGCCGATGACGTCACATACATATCATGACATAATCTAGCGACAGTGACATTACCTACCGACAGTGGCTCCGGCCAGGCCCTGTCCACACATCCAGAGAGGTCCCCAGGCACATCCAGCCCAGCCGCCACTGGAAAACGGCGAACCGGCGAGTCAGATAAACTGAATGACAGCACATCGAAATTGTACCTCAGGTCATGTAAGCAATATTTACCATCTCCTGTCGCCAAAATATGCACCGTTCTTTTGTACGAAAACAGATAGTAAATAAGGTATATTGACCTCTCGAAACTCAGACAAAAATAATGTCCTATTTTCATTGATATTGATATCACGTAATATTGATATTGATATTTATTTGTATAAAAGACACTGCGGGCTTTTACTACCAGCTACCAGCAGGGGTCGAAAAAACCTTCCATTTTGCCTTCCTAAATGGAGACAGCCTAAGGTGGGCAGGGTGACAAACATTAACCGGCATGTTCCCTCCAGACAAACACGGAAACAAATCGCCGAAATTGGCATCTGTAAGTTGAGCTCACAACGTTTTTCAACAAATAGGATGGTCAATGAGTGTCCATTGGTTTCCTCCTAACGCAAAACGTGTCTCATTTTGCAGCCTGATCTGGTGCAACATATAAGGTTTGACATTTTCAATGGTGACACACTGGACACTTTTTTGGCCCCTGGCTACCAGTGTGTCTCTCCCTCTCCTTACTTCGTGACCTGTTCCCTGGCCTCCATTAGTCGTCTTCCGGTCATCAGCGTCAGCGTCACCACCAGCTCAGCCGTGGCGTCCGTTAGCACGTTCGGCGTGAATCCCACCTGCAAATCAAGGGTGCGCTCGGAGCAAAAACAATGTGAAAATTGTAGACGAGTTCGGAATCAAGTCCACCGCAAATCAAGGGTGCGTTCGGAGTAAGAAAAATGTGAAAATCGTAGGCTAGTTCGTAGTGAAGCCTACCTGCAAATCGGAGAAAGAACAATCAGAAAATCATAGGCGAGTTCCGAATGTGGGCAATCTGTAAATCAAGGGTGCTTCAGAAGCTGATGACGAACGAAGTAAGTAAAACGGCTTGTATTCGGAGTGGGAACCATTTGTAAAATTACGCACAGAATGTTGCGGGAAAAGTTTACACGTTCTGACCAGAGAAATTTTGCCTGCGTGTCAGCTATGGAAAAAGTCGGCAGAAAGATGAATTTAAATGAAATGTATTTTTGATAGAAATTGATGTGTACACCACGTTACATTCTCCCACGTATCTATGCGACCAGACAAACTATCTCTATCATGTATCTCTTCATGCATAATTTCCAGTTCTTCATTTAAGTGAACATACTTTTTAATACTGCAAGAAAGGCAAACCACCGTAGCAGTCGCTGTGCCCTTAAACCCTAGCATTGTTGAAGATGACACATCTCTTCTGTATCAGTTTCCTACATCCCCCAAGTCTAACCGGTCGGACACGTGCTTGACCTGTGTTTACCTTGATTTGCCTCTTCTTGATTTCGTCCAGGGAGAGGTGGTCGTGACCAACAGACATCGTGCCAATCACCTTCAGAGATGGACCTGAAACCGCCAATGTAATTCATTTCTGTGCACAATTTCGGAAGCTCCCAGTGTAAACCATATTATCTAGATCTATGATTGACTTGCTTGACCGATATTTACCATGACCTGAATGCGAGGAACCTGTGGCGAAATGGGCATATCGAATTTGCATATCAATATTATAAGTCCCCTTCAGTACCATTAACAAGTGCAATTTGAAAGGCAATTCCTTTCGAAAAAGCGAGAGTTCGTGACGCAGTGCTACGAACTTAGAACACCGTCAAATCTCAAAAGTTGTTTCTTAGCACCATACCGGCGGCGTTCAAGACTTCGCTATCGATTTTCTCGGTGACCATACAGAAGAGAGCGTCCTTTCCCTTGACGTGCTCCAACAGAAACGGACGCTCCACCGGTCGCGGATGCTCCCATACTGTGACGTCACACCTGGTGGCGGGCAGGTATGACGTCATGTCTACTCACGGAGAGCCCTCGTAACTGTGACCACACACCTGGCGTCGCGTAGGTATAACGTCATTTCTACTCACATAATGTTCTTTTTTTGTATAACGACACACCAACTGCTGATGTCATTTCGCGTCGGAGGGGAAGGGGAATGAGCTAGGCTTGAGCTAGGGCAGGGCGACCAATCCTGCCCCTGGGTGGGCTCGAACCCACGACACCCTGCACATACAGAGTGGCATAAGCCGAGCCGAGTGTGCGTGCTAACCCACTGTATCATCTAGACTCTCATTTCTATTCACTGAGAATGCTTGTAACTCTGACGTCACAAAACGTGAGATGTAAAGGGTACATTGTGCGAGAGTCTGATTGGGTCAGACTCTCGTTTGCAGGCTGCGAACAGGGATTACACAGCGTTGTCGGTTATGAGGCCTACTCTTCCCTCCAATTAGTTGACATTAGCCTCACTTATCTTACGCACACGTCAAACTTGCAGGCATAAGCCAAGGATAAAATGCAACTTGAGGTTACGGTGCAAGAACGTGAGAAGAAGGCTGCACTAGAATGACGGTGTACGTAGCTCAGTGGCTCCAGGTCTGCCTACTGGTGCTGAGTCCCAGCAATATGTCGGTCGCAGGTTCGAATCCCACCGGGTCAGTGACTCATAATCAGTATTATCAGCATTACAACCGCAGCGTAGTGTGAGACTGACCTTTCTCGGAGCATGGTTAGCGCCTCAGGCGGAATGTCTGGCCTGGTGACCAGTACACTCCAGCGTGACATGGCGTTGACTGCGGCGTACCTTCCAGCGGGGCTCACAACAGGTCCTGGCAGCGAAGTGACCCCAAACACGGACGCTGTGACTGACCCGACTCCCAACGCAGTGCGACGACACAAAACGGCGGTAGAACGCGCTGCGACACTCGAGAGGACTCCCACGCAGCACATCAGACCCTCGGTAACGCGGAAGATAGCGGGAGCGACGACCCACGTGCCGACCTTGAAGGGGACTGGCGCGGACGGCGCGCCGCGGGCCGAGACGCAGCCGACGATACAGAACAGCTGGGAACAGAGGCGGACTCAGAAGTGACTGTCCACAGGGATGGTGAAATCGACCGTAGAGCCGCCACTGGTTGGGAACAGAGGTGTGGGGAGGGGGGCGGCTGGGGGTGTAACATAGGCAGGAGCGCAAACGGGAGTGGTGATGATACAACAGTCGTTAAACTGACTGATATTTTTGTGATGCTCGCTTCACCGGAGAGATGTTAGTCTTACACCGCTCTTGGCTCATACCGAGGTCATTTGCACAGGCGTATACAAAAGTCACCAGCTCTGTAAATAATCGGGAAGGAGAGCAATGAGCGGATGCGGTGGCCATGTCTCTGCGCCTCGGTGTTATGATAATTCAACAACGCCCCATCGCGAGTGGTGGCTGGCCGCGCCCCTACCATCGACCTTGAAGCGCCGGGCGGGGTGGACAGGGGGAACAAATCGATGCGACGCGTTATACTCAGGTCACGGATGGATTAACGTTGTAGTAAATAAGGTAATTACCCTCTCCAGCTGGCTGATAATTCGTACGCTTCGAACACTTGCCCTAGTCCTCTTCCGAACCTTTTCCAAAAATTGAGGTTCGGGTCATATCAGACGCAACTTTGTTCCCAATTTTGTTCTGGGGAAATGAAGCCATGTCATATAACTTAGAAACCAAATATTTCCTATTAATATTTCAAAGCAACCATTAAAACATTAACAAAGTATGTCATCTTGAGTCTCTTCAAGATGTGGTGTTATAAGTGACGTTATATATAATATCATGTCATATGTTGCTGTTTTACAGCGACCACGACCACATGAAATATACGACAAGTACATCAAATGTATGGACCTAGCGTGCAGATCCAGCTTTAGGATTACAATTTAAACGACACCGCAACTTGAAGAATTCCGCGGAACACAGCCGGATTCCGGGGACCAAACGCGAGTGGGCCGTAGGCCAGGTCCCCCACCTCAAGTGGACCCCCCAGCCCAAGAAGCCCATAGTTATGAACAGTTTTAAAATTGCTCGTTTGGTGACAATAACGCACGCATGCTCACCGGCCTACACAGGGTATTGCCATGCATTGCTTCTACGTTCTTTCCCGCCGAACCCTTTCATTGAATAACTCGGTGACGTTTTTTGTTTCTTCTTCGTGGAAGACGGCCGGATTCGTCACGCCTGTCGAAGTCCGAGGGACGGCTGCTGATCGGTGTTTGGTGCGGGATGCGTCTCCAAATTGGTGCTCTGTGAGCCGAGTGGTCTGGGCTGGAGTTTGGTTGGGTTCAGTTTTCAGACCCCATTTGGAAACACTCGGGCAATAGGTGCTTTCGCCTTTTTCATGAATCACTCCTCGTCTAGGGACTTGCTGAGGACGTACTACGGAACTGGAATATTCCCAGACAAGCTATCGGGGTCGTTTGGGTTTCTTGTTAACACGCGCCCCGCTGGGGGGCAAAATTCGCCCCCCTCCGGGTTTTCCCAAAATAGCTCAAAAATGAAGAGACGCAGAACTACATAACTTACAGTACCTTATTCCTGATCAATTTTACACATCTGACCAAATTTTTTAGTTAAGGTCATGTCAGGTCAAGGAGCTATTCAAGGACAAGTGACCCGACCTTAAGGGTGCGTTACCCTCGACACATGCACCACACGACATGACCCGTCAGAACTAATACCGTGTATCCCCAACAACAGATGTCAGGTCATTCGTTCATTCATTTCGATACACAGACCGCCCACGTGACACGTTGGTTGTAAACCGTAGTACGCTTCCGCATTCCACGCTTTACGACCCTTCAGGTAAACAAGAACCGCTGCGGGCAAGGTCAGACGGGTCGCAGTAACAGGTGCTCTCGCAGGGGCGGGCCCAGTATTTGTCCGAGAGCAGACTGCTAAAGCCTTTGTCTTGATTTCTCTAAATAAGAAAGCAGTTGCAGCTCGCACAATTGTCACCTGGGATGGACCAAAGCTAGCCAAATGACATTTCAAGCATGGCTGTGGATTGGCTACGCTCTTTGCGTCAGTTAGCAGCTAGTTAGTTGTAGGATCCTCGACTACTTTGTCCACTTTCGTGACCAAACCTTGTGGACCCACTTTCTTCCTCCCAAACTAAGCTAGTCCTTTTCCATCCTGGTAAATATATCAGAAATATTTCCGTAATATCCTTGTTTACTGTTTTCCGTGAGAACCTCAGGGAAATTTAACGACTTCTTCCATCCCGAAAAAATATAAAAAACGTCGTCCACCCAGTCACATAACATCCCCTTTTTATGCGGAGGGTCCTAACTTTGTAAACATATAGTGTCTTCTTTTTGAAAGCTATCGTTTTTCAGCATTATTGCTCGGCCCGCCTTGCGTCGGTGGTGCGTCATTTTCCGTGCGTGTGTAAACACACACACACGCACATGCACATGACACATGGGCCGGGTGCCCGCATTTGTGATCGCCTTGGGGTTTTCTTAGAGATTCCCCGCCCCGTGGCGGTCACGGAAAGGGGCGTGCGTTCGTACGGGACTCACTGACTTGCTCACCCACGTAACCCTGAGGCGCGCAGCTCCATGTGTTTACCAAAGTATTCATTATGGAACATTGTTCTGATGCTCGGAGATGGGGGGGGCGTGGTATGCCTCGATCATGTGCGGAGTTTTCCTCACTGTGATCGAGAAGTGTTTCTGATCATAGGGTAGTTTGTGTTGTAATCGACAAAACACGTGTTCTGTCTCAATCCCGTCCAGACGCTTTCTGAACACATCAGTTCGATATAAACCAAAGCCTCTGTAATGTATTAGAAGCAGTTTCTTTAGGTATAGGCCCTGACCTAGGACAGTATCGAAAGATGGTCTCCGAAACATATGAGACCGTCCATAAAGTACAGAAGAAAAAACAAGGGAGAGCGGGAAGTCAGTAACCGTTTTGTTAGACGTTACAACAGGGTGTAAGCAAGTATTACCATGAGGGGGGGGGTTAGAATTATAAGAATACATGTAACGTAATTTATGGATAGGCCCTCAGCTCTGACTTAGAATTAAGACTGATGTGATTCAATGGAGTCCACACATCATCACCATTGAATTTTGGAATTGTTTGTGTGACCTTTTTATGAGGAGAGGAACCGTGAGAGATTCGTGTGAATACGTGTGCTGACGTCCAAATAACCCTCACATGCCTCCAGTCATGAGTCAGTAGTTCCCTGATGTTAGGAGCTAAAGGTTTGTGCAAAACACGCGCAATAAATGTTCCATAGTCCGTATAGATTTTCAAGACCTGAACGACGATCCTGAAATATTCGGCAAGTATTAGTGGGTGATGCAACACCACCTCCCCTGCCAAATTTCAGTGGGGGTGTCATTAGCCATTTCAAGGAGCATCGTAATCATTTTAGGGAAAGCCGTAGTTCAATTGGGCGAGAAAGTACCCTCTTTCTGGAAATTTACAGGTCCAAAAATGACTTTTATGGAGTCTAAAGGATACAGAAAACGTGTTACTGTGTCAGGGGACGAAAATATATGTTTTCATCACAGCAAAAAGCAGAATAAACTGATATTTTGCTAACAAACTGCAAAGTGGCAACATCAGCAGCAAATAATTGCATCGGGCTTGAGCTTCACGCCCCGAGAGTGAAGAGGGTTTACCGGCCGAAAATTCGGAACATTGAATGCGATAAAGCTGATGGACTAAGGAACGAAACACTCAAGTCATCACATGGCTGCCCCAAAGTGGGAGGATCATACGCAGATCCAGGGGAGCAAAGAGGGGCACGTGCCCCCTCTATCGAACCTCGGAGCCCCCTGAAATGGCCATGGCGCCCCCTGAAAGGTTGATGGTGCCCCCTGAAATGTGATGATGATGATTATTCCGGCCGTCGAATAAAGGTATCCATATGGGGGGCGCTTCGTTAAAGTCGCCCCAATCGCCGAAGGAAGCTCTGGCGATTCCGGTTTGGATGACAGCCGATTTGTGGCGAGGACCCGCGCCGTTGCGCCGTCCCCGCCGTCCAGGTCCCACCTGGCCCACTCTCGGGACCGGAGTAGGCTGTCTTCGGGACTGTTTTTGTGAGGATTTCCCGGGCTTGGATACACGCATTGCATCCTCGATCAGCTTGGGTGATCCAAGGCATAGGCGTTGGCCGTCAGCCCAGTCTTTTCGGTAGTCGGTTTGGTCGACTGAGTGGAGATGCATTCGTGAGTCTGTCGGTCCTGTTTTTATACAAGTAACTAGATATTTCGGGTACGAATTAGTGGCTATCATTATATTCTTATGATATTTAGTGTGACATTTTTCTACGTATTGTGCGATGAATAAATTATCTCCACCCGCTATGCACGATATATGCACAAATACCAAAAATAACAATATCTTTAGAAACCAGCTTCAGGGAGGTTCCATGACGGGAGTATCATAAAGAATATTCTTCCGATATTTTTCCGATCATAAAAAAATTAATCGCAGAGACAAATCTAAAACAAGTGCGGCAAACTCGACAATTGAATCAAAACTGACCTCAGTCTTTCCATTTTCATTTCAAGAAAAAACGTGACGTCTTTAACAAGACTCCCCTGAAATGTCGCTTTCCATCCCCCCGGGATGCAAAAATCGGTGCCAACCGATAGGATTTTGCGCCCAACTGATGGGTTTTGCCGGTCAAAAGTGGCAACCCCCTGGTCCAAATGGCGCCCCTCGGGAAGCTGCCCGCCCCCCCCCCCGATCGGCAATCCTGGATCCGCCTACGGGGGAGGATACCCTAGTCACCAGCCTCGGTGATAACAGGTGCTGGCAGAATATGATACAGAAGTCTGACTCGCACAATTGCTTGCCTTTCCGTATGAGAAGTGTACTACGGGGACACACTAGTTGAGTTAATCGCTGCCCTGAAGTCGTCGTCGCTAGCACTCTGCTCACAGGACAATCGCTGCTTTCTTTTCCCCTGAAAGATCTTGTCACTGAAAATGGGTCTTACTGATATTGGTAGAGCCTGGTGTTCTGCCGTTGTATCCCGCTGAACGGAAAGTGTCATCCTTGATAATGGCAATGGAGGCACAATGATCTAAAGCCTGGAATGCTTAGTAGAGTGTGACACCCAGGTGCCCTGAATTTCCCCTTCACTTTTTCCCCTTCATTTTTTCTAACTCACTTTTCCAAACACCTTTCCTGGGGATTTTTTTTAGCATAATTCAATAATCCTAGTATATATAAAACCATCTAGTGTGGAAGGAAAGACAAATTTGATGAAAATGCGCGAGTAAGGGCTGTAACCGAGTTTCAACTAACTCCCACAATATTATAGCGTTTGGACTTTCTACTCACCTTCCATATTTTCAAGCGTGAATTTTACACTCACTATCCCAATGCAAAACCAGTTTTGAGACACTGCGGAATGGAGTGCTGCGAAATCCGAAAGATTATCCACTTACTGAACGCGTCTTTTTTTCTGAGTGTCACCTTCCCACTCTGCTCCTTGTTAGCAAAAGTATTCCATCAAGCAGTCGTCGGAAGTTCCACTTTTAGTGTATTCCGTGGACGCCATGGATCAAAATCTATTCACATTTAAACTTGCGCTGGTAACAGTGGCATCTCCATAAAAGTCCGGATCTTCCGGCTGCTGGTAAGGTTTTATTTTAGACCTCTCTCGCTGTCGGAAGTTTTGCCCTGCTGAGGGAGGATGATGAGCAACAAATGAAGAAGGCTTCCATAGATCTTAGCTGACCCCGGAGGATAATTTTTGGGGTTTTCACTCGTTGGAACAGATCTCTCGCGGCGGCTTTTGCTTCTAGTGATCATAGACCAATCAATTTCTAGGTGTCCCCTAAAATCGATTATTTGGGTACCTAAAAGGTACGAAAAGGATTCGGGCGGGTCAATTCGGAGTAAACCTCCCTCAGGATCGTTCCCTGTCACCCGCCTCTCCTTGCTATTGCACACAGCTCACATCGGTAAAAACGCCGTCTTGGGTCAACTAGGCCATTTGACACAAATCAAGTACAAAGTAGCTCAGCCTATTCTTCATGTGTACTTTAAATGTGTTAAGAATGGTCTATTCTGTCAATATTATTTCGAAAACACACCCCGTAGCTTTCTGTTACGATTTTTTAGCTGTAACTATGCAAAATTTATTTCATGCTGATTTCTCGAACGCGGACAGTGACCTGGTTAAGACCAAATTTTGATCGGATGTCCAAGATAAACCATATCATGGAAAATTTGCGGGGCGCTCATTTTTAAACAAACATAGGCAAAATATGAAGCCACATCGATTTTAAAAAACACCAATGCAGCAACATTTCATATGTTAGTAGACTCATGAAGGCTCATATTGTCCAGTTGCAGAACAATGTGCGCTATCCAGCTTCGGCCAGGCAGGCCGAAACTGGCCAGAAAGTGAGGGGACCATAGACCTTCAGCCTCCAACTCTGGCACTACATTTTCCACTGCAAAACTGAAAGCTAACCAGATTTTGGCCTAATTTTTGCTGCCAGTTAATCACACTAAAAAATTTACTGTACCCACAAATTCATTAAAAACGAAATAAACATTTTTGCTGGAATTGAAATGGCCTGGTCTCACCTGAGGCTCATTTTGTGAAAACAGCCTGTTAGTTACCCTCACTGATCCACAAGAGGAGGTAAGACTTGAAAGAAATGACGTGCTTGAAATGCGGTCATGAGACGGAGTGAGCTAGCGAGCGATAGCAAGGAAGTGAACGCAGGACTGCATTTCCCAAATGACGAATTTGTGTTGAATCTTCTTTGTATGTCATGAAGATTTATCTCCACTCCGTCGGATCTAAGGGACCAATTGGAGCAAGGATCACATCGGCAGATCTATGATTTCCGGTATTGTTGCATAGGCAAAAAAACTGCATCCATGATTGTGACAATGTAGGGTCTGCACATAATTGACTGTTTTTTGGTCCAAAACATGTGGTAGCCATCGGCTTAGTATGATGCTCAGTACCCCTGATCATGCTGTGTATGCTTTATTAGTCAATCATATAATTGGGATATTACAGCAATCGTAATATAAAAAATATAGGTAGAATTCGCAAAGCCCTATTAATGTTTAATGAGACCTCTTAGCAGGGGCGTAGCCAAGGAGGGGGCGGCAGGGACAGCCGCCCCCCCTTAGGGCCCGAAGGGCCCCCTGAGGACACGGACCGCGCGAAGCGCGGCTCGCCTCCACTATGACCTGTGGCCAAATTTGAAATTTCATACCAGACAGCGCACTCTCAAGCCCTCTTCAGCACTCTATTCTGTAACAAGCAATGCCCTTTTTACCCATCAGGGCTCTTTTGGCGCTGTCGCAGGGAAATCGAGCGAACTCCTGGCTACGCCCCTGCCTCTTAGTAAATACAAATGTGTGATAACTGAGAAGTGTTGCTCCAATTTTTTCCTCCTGCCTTATTTCAAATTGCTTTATTTTATTCATTTTGTGTTTTATAACACAACAATAATACATGGTTGCTTGGATTTAAAACATCAGTCCCACTAAAATATTCGAATTTTGTTATGGGCTACACTTCGGCTGCTTTTGGTGAAAACATCACCCCCTGAGCGATGCTCCCCTGTAGAGATAAACGCTCCCGTCGGACCTTTTGTCCCCCTCTCTGTCTCCTCGGTCGGTAAGTCATTCTAAAATTCCCGAGCATTTTTTCTGGGGGACGTTTGCAAGCCCGATTTAGCTATTTTCGTCTAATTACCACGATATTATTTCACAAGACAAGTAGCTATTTCTCTTGTTAGTGGAATACAGAAGTTACCGAAATATCATCAATCATGATTGGACAATCAGTCGGATGAAGTCTGATGCTTTCGTCTCAGTTTGGAAATTGTAAGAGCACTGATCATGGTTTTTGAGAGACAACAAATTGTTAGGCGGACTTAAAATGATAAAACATCAGCAGCTAGATTTCACTTCTTGGTACGAGCATGTGCGATGCACCGTTTTAGATTCTTTTAAGTTTTTCAAAGACAGAAGTGTAAATTTTATTATAAAACTTGAAAACTGTTTTATAGAACTTAAAAACCTTCTTCGCTGAGCCTTTTTTAATTTTTATTTTGTATGGGAATGGTATGGAACAGATAGCCACAAAACTTTGTTGTTTTCGTTTTCTCGATATTTACCCTGGACACATCATTGTAGCTCACCTCTCGCTCGTCTAGACAATCGATCCAATAAGAAAACACCTTGCGGAGATGACTGAATGTTGGGGTGGTAAAAACTGAACCAGTTTTGATGACCGGGATGATGTAATATTAATTAGGGTGAATCCCATTGTTTTTTTACAATTCCTTCATATCCTCATTTCAAATATTTGATTCAACAACACGGTAGTCAAAGTTCATGCAAACTCTATGGCTGTGGCGGATCCAGAGGGGAGGGTAAAAATATTTACCCCCCAAACGGACAAGCTCGGGGCAGAACTATGTTGTGCCTTCCCCTCCCCCCACAAAGTCATCGACCTCCTTTTTGCCTCGATTCCGCTTGAGTTCATAACCGAGATTTGTGTTTCCTTAACTCTAAACTTCAAACAGAATCAGTCAACTTCAGTGTAAGCATTGGGCCGTGGATAGCAAAAACAAGCATCTTGTGCGCATATTTTTCACCCCGTGATGGTTTTTTGCCTTTCGTCTTGGGCATCCCCAAAAACTACGGTCAAATTATATTGCAGCAACATTTTTCACTGTGTGACGTTTTTTTATTTGTTGCGACTTTGCCTTGCCCCCCTCCAACCGACCGGCTAGATCCGGCACTGCTCAATGGAGACGTCCTTATCCACTCAGCAGGGCCTCAGCAGCCGGATCCCGTCCTCAGTCGGCTGCCACGTGACTGGCGCGCGCCCGAGGCGCAGAGGAACCGGTCACGCCGGTAAACAGGTGTCCGTGTGCCAGTGGCGTAGCCAAGGGGTGATCAGGCTATAGGCTCTTCTTTTGTTCAATATTTCCTATCCAAATTTTTGAATATATTTATTTTGGCTTCTAACTGCAGTTTCTCTGCTATCAACCACCTTGACGTATTTCTTGTAATGCCACTGCTCCTGTCCCATTCACCAAATCATGAATGAACAGGCCTGGTTCAGCGGCGACTCATGCGAATCTGGTACTGCTAGCGCCATCTATTGGGAAAGTTTTATAAAACTTGAAATAACTTTTTCGCCGAGCCTTTTTTGGTTTTGATTCTGTATGGAAATTGTATAGAGGAGATAGCCGCAAAACTCTGTTGTTTCCGTTTTTCCGATTTTTACCCTGAATTTTTGGAAAACGCTATCAAATTTCAGCTTCTAATATCTTTCTTATAAAACAAAAATTCAAAAAAGTACAACAACAGAGTTGTGGAGACTGGCTCCTAGAACATAGGCCCACTCACACTGTTTCAATGATTATATTATGTAAAAAGTTATTCAAACTTTAAGTTTGAGAAATTTGAAAAAGAAAGTCAAATTGTACAAAAACTAGAAATGCGTCACGCTTGAAATATCAACTGCCGTAAAGATACATATATTGCCTACTTTTGGTGAAAAAATCACGACGATGGCCACCTTACTTTACGAGATATTTCACGAAATATGCTCCCATAGGGTTAACATTGATAACGCACCCTTAAAACCTAAAATCACGAGTTTGAAGCGGCGCACAGGGAACATCAGCGAACTGATCAGTTTGAAACTTCCACAATGACTTGAGGTGGGGTCAATTTTTTGGTCACCCCATTATAAATATATGGTGAAAAATAGAATGGGCTCGTTTTCAGTAAATACTGGACAGAAAAAACTGAAAATCCTCAAACCGTCTATTCTTACCACGATCTTGACCAGGAATGCAGAGCCGGAACCGGAACCGGAGTCGGTCGGAGCCGACCATTCTGCCCGGAGCCGGAGCCGGAGCCGGAGCCGCCGAAACACTTTTGATCGGAGCCGGAGCCGGAGCCGTCAGAAAGTGTCCGGCTCCGTCTCCCAAAGAGCTCTAAAATTACCAAAAATCAAACGTGAAATGGTCACATTTTACCTCGTGAGATGTTGCATGGAAACACATTTATTCACCTGAAATATTACATTTTCTCAATATGTTATGCATATCGAGATTAGTGAAATATTGCAACTAGGGTGTTCCGTAGACGGTCTCACTCTCGGGCAGGGGATGCGCTCCGGCCATTTAGCATGGGCAGAAATTGGTAACAAATGAAAACATTGGCGGACACTGGCGGATCCATGGGGGGGGTAAAAAATGAGTATAGGAAGAGTCAAAATTTTTTGCCGATTTTTGCCGATTTTCTTTAAAAACTTTATGTTTTTCACGATTTACCCCATACCGTCGGTCTGCATCCGCCCCTGTTGGCAGACGCAGGGGAGGCCATTCCGGCCATGCCCCCCAAAGCCCTGGAAGGGGGCAGACTATCTTTTGGCCCCCAAAGGCCGAATACATTTTTGAAAAAAAGTGTTTACACTAGGTCTGTCGAGCAATAAAATAATTGCTCCCACCACACCCCCCCAGGAGAGCTATCATGTACTCGGAGAAGTAGTTTATACTAGGCCTGTCGAGAACCGAGGGCAAAAGGCGCAGAAAACAGCATCCTCGTCACTCGATGCGGCACTAGCCGACTTCAAAAACCTGGGTCGCCTAAAGGGGGTGACCGTATGGGACATCTTAGATAGATATCCAGCCATCATCCAGCCAGCTAGCCTGGTAATGACCGCGCTATCAGATACTCAGGTGTCCGTGGAGAGGTCGTTCTCCGCGATGAAGCTACTGCTTACTGATCTCAGGTCCAGACTAAGAGCAGACATATTGGAGGTAATGTTGCTGCTCCGCTCCAACCGTGATTGGGTGGTGTAGTGAGCAAACCAGCTGCTGGGCCCTGGGCAGTAGGGTGGTTGGCTTCGATTTTTCTCGAAAAGGAATTATGCCATCAGCCTATCTGTTGTGTTTTTCGATGTTGAACACTGTTAGCTCATCGAAATTTTTCTTTGCGGGCCGTCAAAGCTTTACTTGATCATTGTATCTTTAATTTTTTATGTGGGTTTGCGGGCATGTCTGACCCATATTTCTGTTTGCCATAACAGTGCAGTGCAGTTTGCCATACGAATACACTGCAGTGTAGGTTGATCCAGTTTTGAGGTTCACTGGCCTTTGGCATCTGGTCAAGAGCGTTCGTTCATCCAGTCGCCATTTTTCATTCGTACAAATACATCACTTTGTATCTGATGGACTTTCACGCAGTTGAGAACGTTTCGATCACATTTTGGATATAGGTACATTGCTGGAGCCCGAGCCGGAGGCGGAGCCGGTCGGAGCCGGTCGGAGCCGACTATTTTTCCCGGAGCCGGAGCCGGAGCCGTTAGGACACTTGAACCCGGAGCCGGAGCCGGAGTCGGAGCCGAAATCATAACCCCGGATCGGAGCCGGAGCCGGAGCCGTCCAAAATTATCTCGGCTCCGCATCCCTGATCTTGACCATTAAGTTGAGTTTTTGAGCATCTACCCTCTCAAAGGTCATATCAGGTCACGGGAGCATAGAGTGATTGTTTTGCCAATAACTTCTCACTGAATTGAGATAAAGTTCCCATTTTGCTTGCATTGTGCTTATATTGTCACGGGGAGTCGATTGATACGCAACATGGCCATACCAGGTCACTCTGTGACCCTGACCTAGCTTGACGTCAGACATTTTCACTATTTGACCTAAAAAGGTCATATTATACATCATTCAATTTGCCGCGATGAGAGGAATCCAATGACGCATAAATATTTGCTCCAGCTTCCCTGAGGGCAGATTTAGAGAGAGAAACGTACACAGCTCTGTTGTAAGCCTATGGAACCTTTTTCTGACCTATGCTGACCTCAATATTGACCTGACATAAAAATTATTCGTATAAAATCTCTTTGTCCTGTCAAGAGCTTTCGAAGCCGCACGTAATTTTCCTTTAGCTTTCTTGGGGAACGAGATACGGAGAAGGGCGAAAAACGCCCCCCAGCGGGGTGCGTCATGCCAGGGACCCCAGCGGTGTTTGGTTTAAAGGTTCATTGCAAATGTCCCTCACAAGTAACACACACAGGTCTTCTCTGTAGCGGTCTATTGACGCACACACACTCTCAGACACATCCGCTCCCAATCAGGTTCACAACACAACAACCAACGGCCAACAGCTGACCATCAGCTGGCCGTGACCTCCGTCAGCTGAGTCTGGAAGATGAGACTCAGCTGCTAAATTAGAACCCAACACCTCCCCCCAGTCGGTCACAGCTGGGGTCAGTAGTATGACTTTCTGCTGGGATCGACGACTAGCCGGTCCGGATGCCGACGTTGACGATCGTGGCACCGAATCTCAGCTTAGCGTACTCGTGGTGCTGGTTCAGGCGCCTGTCTCGGCACGTCGGCTGCTCGCGGTCTCGGAGGTGTAGAGGTGGCAGAAGCAGCTGGTGCCACCATTGGCCCCTCAGGACGGCGGTGGGTTTCACGCTCCTGCGTGGGTGTCAACGGTCGTAGAGGGCGCAGAAAACGACGGTTTCGCCACAGCATGCGTCCACTTGGCAGCTTGACGAAGTAAGTACGTCGACGGCCCATTGCTACGACCGTGCCGGTCCTATCTCATAGACCAGTGTCAGAATTCTGGATGCTGACAGGTGACCCGATGCTTAGTGTTGACAGGGGCTTGGCTGCCACGTTGTACCGTGCAGTTGTTGCCCGTTGTTGTGCTTGCGCATGCTGGTCGCACTCGTCAGCCCTGCTTCGCCAGTCCTGGTGGAACGCACTGTGATGCATTGGCACCACTGAACGAATTGGGTGACCATACAGGACTTCTGCAGGGGATCGGCCATCTGCATGCGGTGTGTTCCGGAGCTCCAGTAGCCCTCTGGTGTACGCGTCGCTGCCCAGATCTCCTGATGTGGTGCACTTCTGTATCAGCCTCTTGACTGACTTCACGGCCGCTTCGGCATGGCCGTTGCTTTGCGGATAGTTTGGTGAAGAGATTTCGTGGATGACTCCGAATTGCTTCAAAAAGTCTCGTGTGTGCCGCGCTGTAAACTGGGGCCCACCATCGGTTTTGAGGATGTTTGGCACACCTGTCGCGGCGAAGACCTCACGCAGTGATTGGACGAGCGTTCTAGATGTCGCCTCTCTGCCGCAAGATGCCACCACTGGCCACCCTGAAAGCCTATCAGCATAGACCAGGAACGTTTTCCCAGTGCAGTGGAAGAAGTCGGCGGATGCGACCTCAAATACTCTGGTGGGTTCCGGATCACGCATTAGAGGCTCCTTGGGCTGACTTGGTAGGTATCTTTTGCAGGACTCACAGCGTGTGACAATGTTGCTGATGTCCTGTGTCAGGCCAGGCCAGTACACGGACTGTCGTGCTCTTCGTTTGGTGCGCTCTATTCCTTGATGCCCCGCGTGAAGGCTGTCGAGGGTTTCTCGCCGGAGGGCACGCGGGATCACAACTCTTGTGCCGCAAAGCACGAGCTCTTCGTCCAAAGACAGGCTGTCACGCACAGACCAGTAAGGCCGCAATGAACTACTGAGATCAGCTTTGTGTTCAGGGAATCCCTGCAGAACGGTATTTGTCAGAAGCTGGTACTCCTCATCTTCACGCGCTGCTGCGCGCACGCGCTCTATCGTGGCATCCGGCACGCCTGAGGGTTCGTTTCCCTGATGGATTTCTTTGATGCTTGCTGTTGCGGTTTGATGCACCTGGTTGCAGACGTCGTTTTCTGCTTCTTCATCCTCAGGTACAGGGTCTTCAATAGGTGCCCTCGACAGGGCATCCGGTATACAGTGAGCTTTGCCCGCCTTCCACACCGCCGTGAAGCTGTATGGTAACAGCTTCTCCCTCAACCTCTGCAGGCGAGGGTTGTCGATGCTGGATAGACTCTTCTTGTTCAGCACCGGCACCAAAGGACGGTGATCTGTGATGATGTCAAACTCTGGCAGCCCTGCTAAAAATACGTGGCATTTCTTGACAGCCCAGTTAACTGTCAGCATCTCCAGCTCACAGACTGCGTACCGCGATTCCACATCGGATACGAATCTGGATCCGCACTGGACCAGTCTCCAGCGATCGTCGTGACGCTGCAGAAGAGCGTATCCTAGGCCGTGTAGGCGCGTTGCATCTGTGTGCAGTGCAGTTGGGAGAGCTGGGTCGAAGAAGGCCAGGACTGGCGGCTTCGTCAGTACGTTCTTGACGTTTTCGAAGGACTGCTGGTGCACGGGTGTCCAGGCCCAGTGATTCTGGGGCTTCAGTAGGTCCCGCAGTGGGTTTGCAGCGTCAGCCATCTCAGCTGAGAACGTGCCAAGCTGGTTTGCCAGACCCATGAAACTGCGTAAATCCGTGATCTTGGCAGGAACAGGGAAGTCCGCAATGGCTGTGACTTTCCGCTCATCCGCTGTGTAGCCTTCAGAGCTGACCTTGGAGCCACAGTACTCCACTGTGTCCTGTGCGAACGCCATCTTTGCTGGCTTTAGGGTGATACCGTGGCTTTCGCACCGCTTCAGCACCGTGATGACGTGCTCTAGATGAGAGGCGTAGTCCTCGTCGTACAAGAGGATGTCGTCAACAACCATTGCAGTCTTTGGTATCCCTGCCAGGGCCAGATCTCCGCGTCTGTTGAATTCGTCCCCTGATGAGCAGAGGCCCATCACAGCGCGTCGAAATCTGTACCTGCCCCATGGCGTTATGAAGCATGTCTTGTCGGCATCGTCTTCAGCGATCCTTAGCTGAAAATATCCGCTCTTGGCGTCGAGCTTGGTGAAGAACTTGCTTCCCGTCATGTTGGCTACGACGTCTTGTGGTGATGGTGCTGGATGGGCACCTCGGTGGACATGCTTGTTCAGCATGGTGAGATCGACACAGAGTCGGACCGCATCGCTGCTGCTGCCGTCGTTGGCTCGCTTTGGGACGGGGACTACTGGGTGGCACCACTCGGTGGGATGCGTCACCTCCTCGATGATGCCAGAGCTGAGAAGGTTGTCTAGCTCTGATTTGATGCTGTCCCTCCACGCGAATGGGATCGGTCGGGCAGCTGTAACAGCGGACGGTTTGGCATCTTCTTTCAGCTCGATTTTCATGTCGCCGCCGACCATCTCCCGAAGCGGACGATTGACGTCAAAAACGTCGTGAAATGCTTCCTGTAGCATGTTCTGGTGATGCTTCCTCTCGCTCTCTGTTGGTTCGCCTTTGTTTGGGCTTTATGATGGAAGTAGCTTGCCGTTGTGGCAGCGTTCCGTGTGCGATGTTTCATGTCGCTTCCGCGGTTTCGGTTGAGGTGGTTTCTGACGCTGCTGCCACTGGGCGGTGACGCTATGCAACGCATCTTTCTCTTTTTGGCGTGGTGTCTCTTTGTGAAAGTGGTCTTGAGCTTCACTGTTTGCTTGGGCTTCAGCAGGGTCTTCGGCACTCTCTTCGGCATCACCTTCCGCAGGTTCGTATAATTCAGCGCAGATGCAGCCGATCTGTCGCGGGAAACCTCGAGGAAGGAGCTTCAGGGCCACGCTGTCGTACCATGACAGCAGAGCGCTGTCCATGCCGTCAATGACAGCTACCGTTACCGAAGATGTGACGTCACCGAGCCGAAGAGAGCACTCAAATGTGCCTGCGCAGCGAAGCTCGTGGCCACCGGCTCCATACAGGCGCTGTGTTGCAAGTATGAGGAAGCTCCTTTCGACTCCCATACATCTTGCTTGCCTGGTGCCGATGGCGGTTATCTCAGCACCGCTGTCAGGCGTCCAGTCCATGGCACCAGAGCCGGATGCATGCTCATATTGCAGCTTCACTTGGGGAGTCCTTCGTGCGGTTACGCCCATTACGTGGATGCTGCACATGTCGACTCTTGGCTTTGTGGATGGTTCTGAAGTCCTTTTTCGACACATCTTGGCCGTGTGGTTTTTCCTACCACAAAAATCGCACGTCTTGTTTCGTGCGGGACATGATGATAAGCTCTCATGCCACTTGCCTCCGCAGAAGCTGCATTGCCGGGAGCCTTCTCCATCCTGACTGCTATTGCTGCGAGCTCTGCTTTTGCTGCGGTTTCTGGCTCGGTTGCCACTGTGACCTCGCTTGTACGCTGAGAGGGCGTTTATCTCATCTCCCATTGCTGCTGCATTCAGCCGGGCCGTTTCTCTGGCGCGGCAGACGTCGATGGCTTTTTGCAGCGGCAGATCCTTCTCTGCGAGAAGAACTTGGACAGTGTCGGGATCGTTGAGGCCGGTCACAATCCTATCCCGGAATCGATCCTCTGTGCAGTTTTTGCAGAAATCGCAGAACTGTGCAATTTCTTTTAACGCAATGAGGAACTCGTCGAATGTTTCACCATCTTGTCTCTGACGCGTGTAAAACTCCTTTCTGTCTAGAACGACGTTCCGCTGTGCACGGAGGTGTTGCTCCATGGCCCCGAGCAGGCCACTGATGCTGCTTGTTTCTGAGGAGTCCAGTCCAAACTTAACGATCCGCGTCCACTCATCGTCTAGTAGTGCGCAGATGGCGGCACGCTGTTCTGCTGGTTGGAGTCTGTCAATACCAGTGAGCATGACGTAGTCCTTGACTTTCTCCTGCCATGCAGCAAACTCGCGGAGGCTCACGTCTCCAATGAGACGTGGGGCAGGGGTTGCTGATGCAGGTGCTCTAAAACGTTCAGCAATTGGAGCATTCTCATTGGTTGTTGGGCAGGCAGGGACTTGACTAGCGGCGGCTTGCGTCTCCAGGACACGTGACATTAGCGCCGTCAGTCGCTCCTCTCGCTGATCGCCAAGCGCAATGCTTTGGCGCATCATATCTGCCAGTCCTGCCAGTGCCTGAGTGAAGTCCTTGGCCTCCATTGTTCCGTGTCTGACGAAAAGCGTCGGCCGAGGTCAGATTCGAACCAATGATCTCTTGACTGCTACGCAGACGTCTTAACCACTCGGCCAACGGGTAAGTGGCGTCAGGCGGTGTGCAGCTGCAGGTAATTTTAGGCTACGGGAGTGCGTCGTGCAGCGCTCATCCGTATCTTGTTACAGAAGACATGCATGTGAATACTTGAGAACGACCGACCGCGCCATGTTTGGTTTAAAGGTTCATTGCAAGTGTCCCTCACAAGTAACACACACAGGTCTTCTCTGTAGCGGTCTATTGACGCACACACACTCTCAGACACATCCGCTCCCAATCAGGTTCACAACACAACAACAACCAACGGCCAACAGCTGACCATCAGCTGGCCGTGACCTCCGTCAGCTGAGTCTGGAAGATGAGACTCAGCTGCTAAATTAGAACCCAACAAGCGGGGCGCGTGTTAATATTACACTTGCTGATATATTTGTAACCGTCGCGGGGGCTCACCACAGAAAAGAGGGAAGGGGGAGTCAGTGGCCCTGTGCCTTCTAGTCCTTTCTCCAAAGAAACGGTGATGTACCACTGCTGGCGTTTGGCAGCATCGTGAGCAGGAACGTACTGTCGCTTCTGATATCATCGTTCAAAGCTTGGTGGATACTTGTGGCTCGTGCTGCAGCACTGCAGATGTTGTCAGCTTCTGAAGTCTATTCATGATGTTTTTTTGTGGCACATTCTGTCTTAACCCGCGCCACACCGGGGTCCGGCGCCTCCTTCGCCCCACCGGGGGACATCGATGCCCCCTCTAACTCCGAAAATATGGGGATGTGCGCAAATCTGCAAAGTGCATTAGAAAGCTCACGTGAATTCAGCAAGAAATTACTTTGCATGTTTAAGCGCTCAGGTCAATGGTTTGACATCCAGAGGTCAAATTAGGTCAAGATCGGCTATTTTCACTCAAATATGCAATGCTTAAGCAAACTGGGCATAACTCTTATGCAATTAGAGCTATTGAGATCTGGTAAAGTAAATTTAAAAAAAAAATTCCAAAACTTTTTCCTTTTTTAAAAAAAAAAAATCCCCCCCCCGTTTTTTCCCCCAGAGGTCACTTCGTGACCTAATACGACCTGAGGTCACGAAAGGTCACAAAGTGACCTTGTCGCATATCAAATGAAAGCCAGTGACAAGACATACACGATGTTGTTTGATTCAGCTCTCTAGCTCAATTAGGTCAAAAGTTATTGTCAAAATACTGTTCTTGACCCCTGGTGACCTTTGATGACTTTGGAGAGGTCAAAGGGCAAATATGGCCCCTGGGATCCATAAAATCGTGTCCAAGAGCGCTTTTCTGAGCAAGCCGAACATTTGCGATCGTTTTTGTGACTTTTAGATCATAAGACAGCTTTTCCCATGGTTTTCAATGGGAGAGGTCACCTCATGACCTGGCCTCAGGTCACGAAATCGAAAAATCCCGGATATACACCTATTAGGACCTGGAGGTGTCATAAAGTGTAGGAATTTTAAAAAAAAAGTTGCAGTGAGATGACTTTGGTAGACCTCGTCTGGTGACCTGACCTTGGGTGACCGGGGGTAAAAAATTTCAGGGATGGTGGGAAAATTATGGGGTGTAGACCCTCAAACGCGGCGCTGCGCCTCGTCGTTTTTCTGCTATCCCAGAAAAACCTTAGGGGGACCATCGATGGTCCCGGTGGGGCGAGGGTTAACCTCCGCCCGGGTGGCGGGTATAAGCGACACTCGGCTTGATGGAGCGAGATAGAAATAATACGCTCTGAATCCAAGACTAAAAATGTTAAGAAAGCCGGGAAAAATACTAGAAATTTCATCCCGACTGCAATCGAAAATACTTGAGACATTTTCAGGGGCATAGCCAGGATTTCTCTCAGGGGGAGGGGCGACTCCCCGCAAAAGGGCCCTTGCGACAGCGCCAAAAGGGCCTTGATGAGTAAAAGGGCCCTGCTTGTTAGAGAATAGAGTGCTGAAGAGGGCTTAAGAGGCCCCTGTCTGGTATGGAATTTAAAATTTGGCCACAGAGCATAGTGCGGGTGAGCAGCACTTCGCGCGGCCCGTGTCCTTAGGGGGCCCTTCGGGCCCCTCAGGGGGGAGGCGGCTGTCCCTGCCGCCCGCCCCCCCTTGCCTACGTCCCTGGACATTATTTTTGTCAGTTTGATGTTTAGGCCACTAGAAAGTAAGAATAACTCAAAATCATTAAAATGGGTTATACTAAGCATACTGAGAAAACCTCGTTTGCCTCAGCAAATACCTCAACAAAAAAGTTTCAGAACGCAATTCAAAAGTACCTGAACTACTGTTTTCGTTAAATTGTCTCATATTCTTAATCAGACCAAGAGATGGAGTAATACACGTCACTGAATATCACTAGCTTTAGAAAACACATTCAGGCTGCAATAAGGCTTGATTTCCAGCCATCTGTACTGTGTCAGAGACCATATAAAGCAGTATTTTGGACTCTCTGGAAAACACTTGAAATGACAAATCGATACGGAGCCTCCAATGTTTAGATTAGGTCTACAATGACACCAATCGAGTTCGAAGAAGATACGTCTCCGGTACCACGCCGTGTGAAGTTTTCCGCCAATAGTTCCTGCACTAGAAGGGAAACGATATTCATGGAAGCATAACTGTAATGTTTTTGTCAATACAAATACTGGGTGAAACTCACCCAACAACTGGAGCAACACGCCCCCGACACTTTGCGTGGTTAACTCAATGGTTTGTGGTTCCATGATTCGGGCAAATTCACGCACACGAAGGAAGTTACTGATATATATATATATATATATATATATATATATATATATATATTTCGCTTTTGATTGGAACTAGCTATGAATCATAAGCTAGTAAGTGATGCTTCCTGTCCCACCGAAATGGCAGCTGGTCCTACAAAAATCTCCATCAGGATAGATAAAAGTGAACAAGTTAATGCAATGAAACCTAGCCCAACACACAGCTAATGTCCTTGAATGCGTTAGAACTTATCAACCTATTTTTGTATTGTAAGATACACATTTTGTTTAACCCGCGCCCCACCGGGGGTCCGGCGCCACCTTCGCCCCACCGGGGGCCATCGATGGCCCCCTCTAACTCCGAAAATATGGGCGTTAGCGCAAATCTGCAAAGTGCAATAGAAAGCTCGCGTGAATTCAGTAAGAAATTACTTCGCATGTTTTAGCGCTCAGGTCAATGGTTTGACCTCCAGAGGTCAAATTAGGTCAAGATCGGCTATTTTCACTCAAATATGCAATGATTAAGCAAACTGTGCATAACTCTTATGCCATTAGAGCTATTGAGGCCTGGTAAAGTACATTTGATAGCAAATTGCCAGTACTTCTTCCGCTATGTGGAACGTTAAGACCTCCCGCCAGTGGTTTGACCGCTAGAGGTCACCTCGTGACCTAATATGACCTGAGGTCACGAAAGGTCAAAAAGTGACCTTGCCGTATATCAAATGAAAGCCAGTGACAAGACAAACACGATGGTGTTTTTTTCACCGCTCTAGATCAATTAGGTCAAAGTTATTGTCAAAATACTGTTTTTGACCTCTGGTGACCTTGGATGACCTTGGAAAAGTCAAAGGGCAAATATGACTCCTGGGATCCGTGAAATGGTGTCCAAAAACGTTGTTCTGAGCAGTCTGAGTATTTCCAATCATTTTTGTGGCTTTTATATCATGAAATAGCTTTTCCCATGCTTTTCCAATGGGAGAGGTCGCCTCGTGACCTGACCTCAGGGCACGAAATCGAAAAATCCCGGATATACACCTTGTAGACCCTGGAGGGGTCATGAAGTGTAGGAAGTTTCAAATCGATCGACTTTGAAATGTAGCTCTTACAGAGCTCTAAAGGTGAAGTGAGGTGACCTTGGTTGACCTCGTCTGGTGACCTGACCTTGGGTGACCCGGGGTAAAAATTTCAGGGATGATGGGAAAATGATGAAGTGAGAGGTAGGCCCTCAACCGCGGTGCTGCGCCTCGTCGTTTTTCTGCTATCCCGGAAAAACCTTAGGGGGGCCATCGATGGCCCCCGGTGGGCGAGGGTTAAAATTACCAGATAAACAACTCAATATTTTTTGCTGATGTGCACTCCAAATCCACGGCCAGCTCGCTAGACTTGACTATTAATTTCGGAATTTGGAATACATGTAAACAATGCATTTGGCATCACTGCGACATTCCAGCGGACACGCAGCCCCTAAGGTATGTAGACAACCATGCTAGGTAGCGGAAAGCGGAAGATCCGTCATTATCTTATGTTGATGGCAACTTGAGCAGCGCCATCTATTCTGATGCTGACTCTGCTGATGGGCTGACATCGCTAGGTTCGACTTCTGTGGTTGTCGCTGGCTGAGGCAGAGAAAACGCTTCGGCATGCTTTTTTTGGTTGCTGGTGGATAAAATTGCTTGGGCCCGGGGAAAGCTTGTTTTTCTTCAACCATAATCAGTAGGGGTAAGTTGGAGATAGGTGAGGGAGGGGTTTGGATGGGAGATGCTGAACAGAAGAATACGCTGAGATAAATGGAATATATATGGCGAAATTTTTCTACTTTTAGCTTGGGCTGCTTTTTAGGTCACGAAGGATGAAAGTCTTTTTAAACTAATACAGTGGAAATCAGCGCTGTGTGTCAAAACGACGGACAGCTACAGCTATAGAAAACACCGTTAGAATCCTCTCTTTCGTCATGCCCAGTCGAGTGGTGTATCCTATGACCGTACACGTTCATAGGATCGGTCGTGAATTTCATATCATAGTAATGAGTAGAACTCAAATGATAAATCAAATCAATAAATCAAATTAAATCAAATAATAAATCAAATGATATCAAATGATATGCAACAAGACCTTAAAAGGTCACTATTTGAGCTTGATCTAAGGTCAAGGTCATGCTGCATATGATTTGAATTCGTGGGTCAAAACGAAAATGTATACTCTTTTTGTTTTACGTCTCATGGCTCCTGAGTTATAAGGGATTTTCTAAATGGGTTTAAAATTGACTTATTTTTTCCCACTCTGACGACAAGGGTTAACGGATATGTTTTCATACCCGGCTCAGGTATCAGAATTGAGCTGAGCTGACAAAATGTCAGCTCAATATCTGCAAAAGTCATAAAGCATGCATCATTTTACCTGCAGTGGAAAACCAAACGCGATAAAAGCAGAATGAACTGCTTATCGCAATATCCGCGAAGCTATCGAATTTTAACTAATTTCCCACGCATTTCCAATGGGGAGTCAATGGTTCTGACATAACCCCAGCTTATCGATATAAGATAAACCCTTGATCACACAGTTTTGCACCAGGTGATAGTGTTACGTGGCGTGAATCTCAGAGCGGTGGTGCGGTGGTTAGCACCCTCACTTTCCGCACGGCCGATCTGGGTTCAAGGCCCGGCAGAATCCCTCAACAAGGAGCAAGCGGGCTCCCGAGAAACCCGTCCAGAAAGCAGAGAGAGATGGCGTCACCATGTAACCCTGGCAGTTGGTGCAACAATAAGCTCCACATAATCATTGATGTGTATCTCAAAGTGGTGGATTATGTTTGTCCTTGTTGTTGCTCCTTTCAACATTGTTCAGGTAAGTTTGGTTGGCTTTGACTGGTAACCTGACCTGACATGATCTGGACCTAAAAAGTGAAATATATGCGAAAAAGTCAGGTTACAAGGACTGGCAAACGCCAAGGGGGGGCAAGGGCGAAATTTTTGGCCGATCCTCTTTAAAACCGCACAATGTTTTCACGATTTTACCGAGTTGCCCCCTCCCACCAATGGCACTCCTGCAACTGACCCAATTTACAGACACACCAAGCGCGGGGCTCAAACGCGTCGCCATTTTTTCCTGCCTGATAAAAACTTAGGGCGTACCCGCCCCATACCAGTGCATGTGAAACATCCGATCAGTTTAGGATTTCTAAAAATGTGAAATCCGACTGGCGCGTAGACGAGAGCTGCTGAAATGGCAAGGGCAGTGTTAGGTAACAATCGATTTCACTGAAATTCAATCGCCGACCTTGAACACGTACCGCCCACCACTTCACAGCCTGCGCATAGCCGTGTCCCATTTGGAAGGAAAAAATAGGCTGAAATGAAAGCATTAGCTGTTCTGGCCGTCCGAAACGGGCTTAAGGTATAAAGAAGTTGGCATAATGCAACGTTAATGTAAATACAATATCTAAGGAGTGACGGAGGCTTAGAATACGTAGAACATTCTAAAAGTATTTACGCATATTATTACAATCCAAATAAGGCAAAGAATGTATATAAAATACACGGTGTATTGGAAATGATTATCTTTTAGGAAAATTTTGAAAATAATTTTATCACATCGTAAATACACTAGGAAAAGAATAAAGAAAACATATATTTCAGCTAATATCCGAGAACATGAATTGACAGCACTCTAAAAACGTTTTAGTACGAACATATAGCACGTGAGCAAGCATACTAAAAACACAGTTATTTTGTTATTAATTTGTTGGCCCAAATTATATTCCATCATTTCATATGAATGACTCAATTCAGCGTATGAGCGCCAAAAAGAACCCACCGTTCATTAGAGAACAAGAGGCATGACTGCTTGCTTGGGCCCGAGCGTGCCTGAGGGTGAGGGATCGGATTTTGAAAACAAACGTCGAGAGGCAGATCGTTTGTGGGATGTGAGGTACGAAAGTGATGAGGAAGTGTCTACACTGTCATTGGCAGGATACTTGCCATGTGATGCGCCCGTGATTTTCCACGGAAATTTCCGGTGAAGGCAAAAATAAGCAGTGTTTAACACGCGCCCCGCTGGGAGGGATAAATTCGCCCCCTCCTGGTTTTCCCCAGATACAAAAACAAAGAAACGCAAAGCAACGAAACATACAGTACCTTGTTCCTAATCAATTTTACGCATCTTACCATTTTTTTAGGTAAGGTCATGTCAGTTCAAGGAGCTATCTAAAGTCAAATGACCCGACCTCAAATCCTAAAATCACGAGTTTGAAGCGGCGTCTAAGGAACATTTGCCAACCGATCAGTTTGAAACTTTCACAATATCATAGTCATTAGGGTCTAAAAATCTGCTGTCTCAGAATTTCGATATTGTTGACCTAAGGTGGGGCCAATTTTTTGGTCACCCCATTATAAGTCTATGGTGAAAAATTGAAAGGGCTCGTTTTCAGTAAACACCGGATAGATAAGGCTAAAAACCCTCACACCGTGTATTCTTACCAGGATATTGGCGATAAAGTTCAGTTTTTGACCATATGACCTCTCAAAGGCCATGTCAGGTCACAGGAGTATATAGTGATTGTTTTGCCAATAACTTCTGACTGAATTGAGATAAAGCTCTTATTTTGCTTGCAGTGTGCTTATATTGTCACGGGGAGCCGATTGATATGCAACATGATCATACCAGGTCATCCTGTGACTCTGACCTAGCTCAAGATCAGGTCATTTTCAAAATTTGACCTAGCAAGGTCATATTATACATCATTCGATTTGTCACAATGAGAAGAATCCAATGAGGCATAAATATTTGCTCTAACTTTGCTGAGTAAATATCTAGAGGTGGAAACGTACACTGCCCTGTTGTAAGCTTATGGAACCTTATTGGACCTATCCTGACCTCAATATTGACCTGACACAAAAATGCTTCCCATAATTTCTCTTCGTCTCGTCAAGAGCTTTCGAACGCCGTCCGTATTTTTATTTAGCTCTCCTGGGAAATGAGATACGGAGGGGTGAAATACGCCCCAGCGGGGCGCGTCATGTCAGGGACCCCAGCGGGGCGCGTGTTAACAAATTTTTAAGACTTTTTTGAGGTCGTAAAATGAACAAAGTACCAATCAAATTGTTATAATCTTAACCCTGCCCCGGTGGCGGGTACGAGCCACCTTCGCCCTGGTGGGGGGGCTAAAAGGCCCCCACGATCTCAAAACTAAGAGAGCTAGAAAAAGCGCAAAACGGCAATCGAAGCTCTACGAAAATGATATCGAAAATACTTCAGTATTTTTTTGTCAGGTCATATCAGGTCACAGAGGTCAAAATAGGTCAAAATCGCTAATATGAGGTGTACTAAGAAAACTTCATATATCTCAGAAACTATGATAGCTAGAAACATTTTTCTAACACCATTCGAAAGCTCTTGAGATGTGCTTTCATTACAGTGGCATTCATTTTCGTGTCAGGTCAAAGCCTAGGGAGGTACAGGTCACTAAATATTGGGCATATTCTTGGGAATGTCCATAGCCACCCATGCATAAGGGCGTTTACTTTTCGCTAATAGCTTCCAAACCAAACAAGATACAGCCATAGTTTATGCACCATTACAATCCTCTCGTCAATACGAATCGAATGATATATGATATTGCTATGCCAGGTCAAATTTAAGAATTTGACTTGACCCAGGTCAACGGTCTGACCCAACTTGACCTGGTATAGTCATGATGTACATCATTTGACTTCTAGTGACTATACAAACACTTTGGTGACAAAATAAAAGCTCTATCTTCGTTTATTCAAAATTTATAGAGAAAAACACCAAAAATGTTTATTTGACCTAAGGTGACCTTTTAAGGTCAAGTCAAAATTTTGGTATGCTTCAGAAATGGGCTAGAGAAAGTCGCAACCGATGTTTGAAGTTGCTTCCATCCATACTTACTGAGAAAAGCTCATTTCGTGATTTTCCCCATGCATTGTCAATGGGAGGTATGCTCTGCACATGACCTTAGGTCACCAATATCAAAATCCGAACAAATGTTGTAGCTCCTGGTGAGCCCAAGATGTGGTATGAGTTTCACTTGATCGATTAACCCTTCTTTAGTTATGCCGTCCTAAGTATTTTTGAGGTGAGGTCACTTCACCTGACCTGGTGACCTGACCTGATATGACCTTGAGCCAAATTTTCAGGAAGATGTAAAATGATGAAGGAACAGCTAGACCAAGTTTGTGCCGCGCGCCGCCGTTTTTTGGTCACTCGAAAACCCAGGGGGTCTAAAGACCCCCACCGGGTTAAATGCATCCAAATTTGTTTTTCATCACTATAGGATTCGTAACATAAAACCTATTTGTGGCCCTATTATCCCGGATTATCCCGCGCCCCGGTGGGCCTCTAAGCCCCCTTCGCCCTGGTGGGAGGGGGGTGTTTGAACAACCCCTCGAACTCGGCACTTATGCTAAATAGCGAAACACGCGAAGGCTGGCGGATAGCTCATACAAATTCATGAAGAAACTATATCAGTCACTTTTGTCTCAGGTCAATATTGAGGTCATGACAGGTCAAAGAAAGAGGCATTTTGAGTAAGTTTTTGGGTTCTAGAATCTGAGACGGAGTTGAGTTAGAATAATTTTGTGGGCGGCATTCGCTTCATCTAGTCACGGTGAATCGAATGATGTATAATATGACTATATTAGGCCAAAACACAAAAATGGCCTGACCTCAGGTCAGGTCAAGGACACTTTTAACCTAGCATAGTCGATATGCATATCAATCGACTCAGAAGAGCAATCCAAACGCAATGATATCAAAATAAGAGCTGCATCGTCATTGCATGCAAAGTTATTGACCTAAGTCTGAAAACTACTTAAGTAGCCCTTGATGACCTCTGAGGTCACAGGTCAATTTTTTAACATGAAGCTTCAAAGGGCCCAGGATACTTCGATTGGGAGAATATGAAGGTATTCTAAGCTGTATATATATATATATATATATATACAAATAAAACCAGATTTATCTTTTTCTCGTGTTTTTCCAATGAAGAGATCATGGTCCGTATTTCACCTTAGGTCATCGATATGGAAAATCCCGGAACAACTTTTGTAGAACTTGGTGGGGCCATTATCTGTTGTAAGTTTCAATCCAATAGATTCACCCATTTATTACTTATGCCACCTTAAACATTTTGCAGGTGAGGTCACCTGCCCAAGAGTGGTGACTGGAACTGAGATGGCTCAACCTTGAAATTTTGGGGAAAGTTGCGGAATTGATCAAGGATAAGGTGTGCCAAGTACGGTGGTGCTTCGCGCCACTGCCGTTTTTCCGTGCCACCGGAAAAACCCGAGCGGGGTGTTCAAACACCCCCCACCGGGGCAAGGGTTATGATAAATTCCAAACATATCATTCTTTATACACCCCGTAGATGATAGCATGACTGTGAGAAAAATTAAATGTGACAGTAAGATTTTATTAACCTTCGCCCGGGTGGGGTCTTTTGACCCCTGGTTTTGCCAGTGACAAAACGCGCGCCGCCGCCAAACTGGTCTAGCTGTTCCTTCATCATTTTACATTTTCCTAAAATTTTGGCTCAGGTTATCAGGTCGGTCACCGGTCGGTGAAGTGACCTACCTCAAAAATACTTGGACGGCATAACTAAAGAAGGGTTAATCGATGAAGTTGAAACTCATCCACATCTTGGCCCACGGTAAACATTTGTTCCGGGATTTTGATATTTGACCTAGGTATGTGCAGAGCATGACCTCCCATTGACAATGCATAGGGAAAATCACGAAATGAGTTTTTGGTATGGATGGAATCAACTTAAACATCGGTTGCGACTTGCTCTTAGCCCATTTTGAGTGATAAATTGATTTGTACCTTTAAAGGTACTTGGTAATAAGATTTTGGTGTTTTTTTATAAATTTTGAATAAACTAAGATAGAGCTTTATTTTGTCACAAGTGTTTGTATAGTCACTGGAAGTAATGATATACATCATATTGGGTAGTTGGTAGACATTGACCTGGGTGGTAATTTTAAATTTGACCTGGCATAGAATATCATATATCATTCGATTTGTATTGACCAGAGGATTGCATGGGCATAAACTATGGCTGTATCTTGTTTGGTTTGGAAGCTATTAGCGAAAAGTAACGCCCTTATGCATGGGTGGCTATGGACATTCCCAGAATATGCCCAATATTTAGTGACCTGTATCTCCTTAGGCTTTGACCTGACACGAAATGAATGCCATTGTAATGCGCATCCGAGCTTTGAATGGTGTTGAAAATGTTTCTAGCTATCATAGTTTCTGAATATAGAGGTTTTTTAGTAACCTTATTAGGATTGTGACCTATTTTGACCTCTGGTGACCTTGATATTGACCTGACAAGAAAATGACCGAAGTATTTTCGATATCATTTTAAGTTGATTGCCGTTTTGGCTTTTTTCAGTCTCTTAGTTTTGAGATCGGGGGTTTTTGCCCCACCGGCGGGTGGCTGCCGGTTAATCATAACCCAGGGTAACCATCGCTGCAACAAACGGATGTGCTTAGATGTTGCGAACTTGTTTCTAGTACTATACTATAGTACCTAGTATAGTTAACTTATGCATTGCAATAATACAAATCGGCAATGGATGGCTTAGTGGATAACACCCTTGTCTTCTAAGCCACCGGTCTCGGGTTCAAGTTCCAGCGGAGCCTCTGAATAAGTTGATCTGATACCTACCCAAAATCTCTCCCAACAGGGTAAGAGTTGGCGACATCGTATGACCTTGGCAGTTGATGCGTCGTTAAAACCCCAACAACAGTAATGCATATCTTATTGTTAAAGCAGCAAAACTGGAAATTGTGTATGATATTTGTATCAATCAAATCTGATGGTGGTTAACTAATGGGTTCAGGTGAAACTGTTTCCCGGGAAAAGACTGTTGCGAAACATCGCAAATGAAGGAAGAGTAAGAGCCTGTAAGAACGTGCCGATTTGCAGAGGAGTTGTAAGTGGCAGGTTTCAGAGCGCGGACTGCAGAGGTCCGTGCCTCACGCACGCAGCAGCGGCAGACCTAGAATTGCACTAAAGGGGAGAGTAAGTATTGAAGGCCGCCAATATAGCACCTGTGGAGGCCGAGGGCGGTGAAAGGTTCCATACCGACGGAAATTATAGTCTTTTCATGGGGTTGGTATTTTGAGTGTCTAATGGAACAGGAATAAAGAATATTTTGACAGACCCCATGTAGTCAACGGAAGTATGGGACGGACTCAACGAGGGATGCCTGGAACAAGGCACCTCCCTCCGTGCCACATTTTCGAACAAATACAATGTGTGTATCCCCGTCAAATGTAGGCATAATTAGGCGTTTAGCTGTTCATTTAGGTTGCCTTCGACACCCGACATGGGTGCCGAAAACCGGCAGAGGGCACTTCAGCGGACCTGAGAGTTTCGTACCTGAGCCGCCAGCACGGCACGGGTTCTACACTCTCGGGACAGCGCGGCACACACCGCCAACGTCCAGTCAACTCTGCACACCGGTAGCAAGTGCTGCAGGAGGAGGCGGCGGAAACTGGAGCCGCCGCCACGCTGCACTATCTACCTGTTGCACATAGGGACCTACAGCAGCCCTGGAGAATACACGCCATCTCAGCACTAGACCGGGAAGTTTAGGCTTCGTGTTCAGGTAAGAATGATGATACTATGGGTGGCTGATGCACTGCAAATCCCTGCAAAAGCAAACTATATTTCATAGCTATATATCCTGTCCGGTGACAGAAGGCTATCATTTCCTCGACTGTTATGGGATATGTCAAAGTAAAGCAAAACTGTCTATATAATGATAACTGTTTCTATAAAACAAAATGTATTTCAGGGAAAGCTCTGATCGTTAATTGTGAAGGTTTGGTTCATGTTACGCTGCCTGGCCAATACGATTGTCAAAATGTTTGATTCGTACAAAGTAACGCATTTCTGAACAACAAAAATTAGTAGGAACCCATTTTATCCTAAGCATTTCTTCTAAGGTCATAAGAATGAAAACATAAGTGGGGAGAGAATTCATCAAATTGTTTTAAAGATGTCATTATATAGTGACAAAAATAAAGAAAGGATGAAAAACACGACTTTTGTTCAAGAACTTCAACTTTATGACGTCATTTGAAGTGGTGTCTTGTAAAACGTTTTTCTGGTTGCGTTCAAAGTACGGCACAATCGTTTTTGAATAGGTACTGAAAGTTTCGCTCCTATATCTATAAAGACTAAGGAGATACGCTAAAAACCGTGAGGGGAGGGGGCAAGAAAATCACTATACACGGCGTACGTTCGAGCTGTCTGCGCGTGCTCTTTGGGGCTGAAGTCGCTGTCTTCAAATGGTTCTGGGCTCAATAATAAAAAGGAGCCAAACTCTATCACTGTTTCTTAGTCTTATCCTTTTGCAGCTATGTGATTCATCTATTTGCCTACATTCTCAAATGTGTCGGCACTGCTTGGATACAAATTAAAGGGATGGGGGTGTTTGAACACCCCCGCCCGCGTTTTTCCGACGGCACGAAACAACGGCAGTGTGAGGTGCCACCGTACTTGCACACCTTATGTTGATCGATTCCGCACTTTAAAAAATTTAGGTTGATCATCTGGTGTATCTCCAAAAATGTTTCAGGTGGCATAAGTAAGAAATAGGTGAACCTATCGGATTGAAATTTGTAACATATAATGGGCCCACCGAGTACTACAAAATATATTCCGGGATTTTTCATATCGATGACCTGGGGTCAGGTACAGATCATGACCTCTCCTTTGGAAATGTCCGGGAAACAGGAATTGGACTGTATTTGTATAGATACACCTGAGAACACCTTCAAATTCTCTAAATCGTAGTATCCTGGTCCCCTTTCCAGCTTCATGCTGCAATGTTTGACCTGTTACCTTCGAGAGGTCATCTGGGGCTACTTCGGCAGATCTCAGACTTGAGTCAATAACTTCGCAGGAAATGATGATGAATAGTTTATTTTGATACCATTACGTTTGGATTGCTATTTTGAGTGGATTGATATGCATATTGACTATGCTAGGTTGAAAAGTGACCTTGACCTAACCTTAGTTCAGGTCATTTTCATTTCTTGACCCAGTATAGACATAGCATACATCATTTGATTTGCCGTAACGAGGGTAAGCGAATGGTGTCTAGAAATGATTCGAACTCCACTCTGTCAGACGCTAGAGCCCAGAAACTCTTTTCTAACATGCCACTTTCTTTGACCTATTATGACCTCAATATTGACTTGAGCCAAAAAGTGGCCAATATAGCTTCTTCATGATTTTGTGTGAGCTATCCAACAAGTTTCGCGTTTTTTTCGCTATCCCGCATAGGAGCTGAGTTCGAGAGGGTGTTTGAACACCCCTCCCCCACCCCCACCAGGGCGAAGGTGGCTCGGAAGCCCACCGGGGGCGGGTGGTAAGTGACCGAATACCACAGAAGCCTGTTTTGGACATTTGTAGCAATTATTATTGTTTCTTTTTATCATTCTTGAGCCTGAACTAGTTGGCGTGACATTCATCTGCACGTGCATCAATGGCATCGCATGCTCCTTGCTTGGAAGTTTCGACAGCCTTCCTGGCGTAGCGCTAATGCTGGGGGCAAAACTGTCTATCCGATCTGCCCGCTCAGCTACGACTGACCAGGCTGTTTTCTTATAACACTGTGTGGTCAGTTCAGACACCGGGCCATTAGGTTTTCCTCGCCGTTGTGTAGAAGTGTTTCTTTGACTGGACTTTAGAACCAAGAATCGGCTCGAAAAGGTTTGTCAGAGATCAGAGTGACCAATCTCTGAGAATATCTGAATATTAGAAGTTGAAGCTTGGGCCCCTCTTATATCCCTCACATGCTAGACGTGGTGCATACCTCACATCGTTCTGAATCTCAGGAATCTTTGTGACTCTGATTGCCAATTTGTCGTCACCTAGTTCGTCTATCATTGTCTGTAACCAAATCTTACTTTGTCCTCACCGGGGAAAGCTCTCCAGACAAAATTGTCTTATCCTCATATACAGATGAACAGTTATTCGCTCTCACATCCTCACCACAGCCGCATATGTGGAAAAATGGCAGGTACAAGGGGACCAGGAGTCTAAGCCCCCCGTCCCCGAAATGTGAAAGTGCCTACGGCAAATGCGTAGCTGGAGTCTGATGTGAGTGAGGTACGAGGCAATGGCAAGGGAGACCGGAGCACCCCTAGCCCCCCTCCCCCAAGTCCTGGATCCGCCATTGGTGGAAAACTTTTGCAGGTATGCACGATTGCATGCGTGATGATCGCGCTGCAGACCATAACAGGTAGGTATGTTGAGAATGACAGGTCGGTATTCGCAGCTGCCGAGTTACTGGAGACTCGTAGTGATTATACGGCGAGTACCACTGACAGGGGTTATAGGGGACATCAGTTTGGGCTTTGATCTGTTTATGGTACGCGACAGTGACAAATGCACGAGTCTGAATGATATATTGGCTAGGCTAGTGACGTAGCTTTCAAATGAACCGCTGCCTGCGTATTTTGTCACTATTTCACTGAATTTAGACATAGGTGTCTGGTTATACAGACTGCGAATCAAGCAGAAAGTATACTGGAACTGGTTTTTGTCCACACAGTGTGAGTAGTGGCAGCCATATCAAACAGCTGAAATAATTCACGCAGGTGGAGGAACAAAAAAATGTATCGCGAAATATATTTTCAACACTTTGTGCCCTTTTATTCTCGGTTTCAATGGGTGTCACCACATTCGAAAATATAATGAAAGCAATGCATCCTTATCTTGATCAAGAGCTGATCACCCAGACGTAAATGCTATCCCGTGATTTTTTCGAAACTTCGACTATCTCAAAATCTTAGCTTCAGCTTCAAGAACGTCAATCAAATACGAGACGGATCTGCATTAAGCTGAGGCTCATGCTCTTCTGTGTCGCCGCTTTTGGTCCTGCCAAATCCAGAGACTGCTTTTGCAGGACCCCCAGTAAATTAGTAAAAAGTACCAAAATTTGGTGATTTATTGAAAAGTAGATATTTCATAGAAGGGATATAGATTTAAGAGTTGAATCCTTTTGTAATGAATTAACTGTACTTATTTGTTATATCTTAATTATTTCTACTCACATTGGATGTCGAATTTGGAAACTGTTGTACCAAAAACATGCGAGAAATTTGTGTTTTTTTTCTTGAAATCACGCCAGTACAAATCTATAATTTTGGGAGAAGGGGGTTAACGACGCACCAACTGCTGGGATCATTTGGCGCCAGAGGGGAAGAGGAAAGAATTAGGCTCGAGCTAGGGCAGGGCAACAAAGTCCGTCTTTGGGTGAGGTCGAACCCACGACATCCTATAATTCAGAGCAGCAGCAATATAAAATATAACATAAAAATATATAAATATAAAGAAGTATAGAATATATAACATTCAGCTATTCCAAACTTTCAAATTGTTTGCTCAGACCAGTTAAAAAGAGATCAACATTTTTTTCCATCCCTGCTGTTTTAAATTTAAGTTTTCAATATCTCGACACGCTATATCACCCAATAGTTAGTGTATGGGATGAATTGTCGGAAATGTAGTAACTTTGTTTCTTAACGCGCAGCGCTGGGGGTGCTAAAGTTCCCCATCCCATCTTTCCCAAGATGGTCGGAGAAGCGTGGCAGAAAAACGTTACTTGGCTGCGTTTGAAATAACTAACGAGCACCTGGGTTGGTAAAGACATTTTGAGAATCTGTAATTTTCTTCAATTTTTATGCGTTCAGAATCAGACCTTTGTTTTTAGATCACTAAAATGACGCAGGTACACCAGCTTGTGTACATTATAGACCAAGTGATTACGTCAATACCTTAGATATTTCAATTATCGATTAACCTTCACCCGGGAGGGGGTCTTTTTAGACCCCCTCGGATTTTCCCAAGTGACCGAAAAAGGAGCGCGCAGCGCCGCCAAACTTAGTCTAGCTGTTTTGTTCATTATTCTTACATCTTTCCTGAAAATTTTATCTCTAGGTCATATCAGGTCAGGTCACCAGGCCAGGTGAAGTGACCTCACCCCAAAAAATCTTTCGGACTGCATGACTAAGAGGAGGGTTAATCGATCAAGTTGAATCTCATAACAAATATTGTGCTCACCAAGAGCTACAAGATGTGTCCCGGGATTTTTGATATTGCTGACCTAAGGTCATGTACAGAGCATGACCTCCCCATTAAAAATGCATGGGGAAAATCATAAAATGAGCTTTTCTCAGCAAGTATGGATGGTAACAACTTCAAACATCGGTCATGACTTGCTCTTAGCCCATTTCTGAACGTTGATACCAAACATTTTGACCTGTGACGTTTGAAAGGTCACCTTAGATCAAATAAACATTTTTTGGTGTTTTACTCAATAAAAAAACAAGAGAGAACTTTTATTTTGTCACCAAAAAGTTTGTATGGTCACTACAAGTCAAATGATACACATCATGACTATACTAGGTCAAGTTGGGTCAAACCGTTGACCTGGGTCAGGTAAAATTTGAATTGGACCTGGCATAACAATATTATATATATCATTCGATTCGTTTTGACGAGATAATTGCAATGATGCATCAACTATGGCTGTATCTTTCTTGGTTTGGAAGTTATTAGCGAAAAGGCAACGCCCTTATGCATTGGTGGCTATGGACATTCTCAAGAACATTCCCAATGTTCAGTGACCTGCAGATACCCAGGCTTTGACCTGACCCTAAAATCATTGCCACTGCAATGAAAGAACAACTTAAGAGCTTTCTAATGGTGATTTCTAAAATGTTTATAGGTTTCCTAGTTTCTGAGATATATGAGGTTTTCTTAGTACACCTCATCTTAGCGATTTTGACCTATCTTGACCTCTGGTGACCTTGATATTGACCTGACAAGAAAAATAGCCGAAGCATTTTCGATATCATTTTGAAAGAGCTTTCAATTGCCGTTTTGCGCTTTTTCTAGCTTAGCTTTTGAGATTGTGGCGTGCTTTTTTTGACCCCCACCAGGGCGACGGTGTCTCGTACCCGCCACCGGGGCAAGGGTTAAGATAATACACCAATTACGATAAGACAATTATGATAAAACTATTGATCAAATTATGAAACAGCTCAAATGAAGACCAATATCAAGGTCAAAATTACATTTTCAAGGTCATTGCCCACAGTGCTTCTGGTCAGACAACGTCACCCAGTAGAATGTATAAGTGCTATATTATGACGTCATAGTTAAGCTCTCTCAATATTAATGTCAAGGTGGCAAGTCAAAGTCAAATGTCACGTAGTCAAGTTGAAATCCTCATTTCTCTTCCAACGATTACTATAGTGTTCGTTATATTGTATATTATGAAGAATGCATAAGGTTTTGACGTCGTAGTAAATGACCTTGACTCCGAAATTCAAGAGAGGATTGTATGGAAATTTCCCTCTATGACCAAAGTCTGCGTTCAGTGTATTTGCTACTTTTCCTCGCAGAATCGCAGCATGTCGTAAAGATCCCCAGCACGGCCCAAGACATTTATTACCTCACTCAACCTTGAAGATATTGACCTCGGCCAATGAACGTTAGCTGTGATGTACATCACCGTAGTCTCTATTAAAACCAAACTGTGCGTTTTCTAACCTATTTTTGGAGCCCAGGGGTACTTAATGACCTTCCTCTCCCTCCACTGTATGTGTTAAGAGCATCTGTTGTTTCTCTTGGCTAGGGCTTCCTGCTACTGTGTTCCAAAGTGGGAGCACATCTGCACGCCAGCTCATGCATGCCCCTCTCTGAAATCCGACTCAGCGTAACTGCTACCATGGGTGGATCCAGGGGGGAAAGTGGGGACACTCCCCCAATCGACCTCCGGCGCCCCTCGAAAAAGGTAACGGTACGCCCCTCCCTGAAATGCCCCTCCCCCCCGCCCATGATGCGAGTATTGGCACCCCTAGGAGAGGATTAGGCGTCCATCTGATAGGTTTTGCCGTCCAAAATTGCTGACCCCCTGATTCGGATGGTGACCCTCTACCCGACCATGCACCGCCCTCTTCCAGTCGGCTGTCTTGGATCCCGCGTGCCTGCAACATGTGGGTCAGACCGGTAATTTAAAATATGTTTATCAATCTCTTCCCTGTGTTGAATCTTCAATGTTTTGAGACATGCATTAATGATTGCAAATGGTATGTTGCTTCATATCTGGCATGGTTTTGCAGCCAGGATATTTATTATGGTCCTCGGGAAAATTCACTGACTGCTCGTATGGCACGTCAGTCTTATGTGTGTATTGTTTTTCGTGGTAGAATTAAACGGTCAATTAATCTTGCTCTACACATACCCTTGCTGTGCAAGAGAAAGCACCACGGAAGGCCCAGGATCACTAGTTAGGAATGTGCTAACTCCCCATCTAGATGTCTTTATTACGCTCTCGTCATTTGGGTTCACAATTTTATTCTGCTATAAATCATTACTGACAAATTTGTAGGTGTATATGCGTAAAATAAATCGGCTATTCAGCTTATGCTCCTGTTTCATTCATTTTGGAAAGCGGTTGAACGCTGGACACTTAGTCCGTCTACAATAAGGAAAAGTTCTTCATGAACCAATAACCATCCTTCCACTAACTCAAAACGTTCTGCTATTATGTTGATGAATGTTTAAGTAATAGGCTCTATGTGAGGAGGGTAAGTTTTGTTACAGGGGCAAATTGATACAACGCAGATAGCTGCTGAACCATTATACTTGATGCCCTTGGGCTCTGGTCATGATTAGCTGATACCGGAAGCCAGCGACAGTCTCTTCATCAGCCGTGTCGGGCAGCCGCTTACGGTCCTCCGGTCAAAGTGCGTTTTGTTCGGTCCAAAGTAAATTTTCAGCGATGTTATGTTGGCAGAATTTACACCTGTATCAATTGCTGTAGTAGGGTTATTATGCCTTTGTAAGAAAACCATGGTATTGATGTTTCAGATGATAACTTTAGATTCTCTGAGAAATTGTCAGTATCGCCGCCATATTGGTTTTATGAAATTCACTTCTGGCAAAATATGGATGGGGCTCGTTGCCACTGGGTGTATCAACTTACTCCGCACTGTATCAACATGCCCCAACGGTACTTCACGTGAACATAGCTAATTGATAATGTTTAAAAATAGGTATGCTATTGTGTTTAATTTATATTTCACCAATGATGCGACAAATTCTGATTCCATAAAGCTATCGAAATGGGCTATTGTATGCTGAGAAATACATTGTCAGTTTAACCGAAACTTCCACCAGCTTTATGTAAGTAATTTAAGAACACTCGAATTCACCCAAGAGATTCAACCACTAAAGAGCTCGAATAATATTTAATAATTCATGGTTATTGATTAATTTTTTGTGCTTTACCTACATCTTACGTCCAATTTCCTAGCATCATCCTTTCTTTTGTTAGATTGTGCGAGCACATGTCCGAAAGACAATGCGACTAGCCCCGCCGGTCGGCATTTTAGATGCCGCTACGGAGCAGGTCCGGATCGGCACACCAATAATGAGATTGGCAGACGATTACGGGATTCAATGTATGACACTCTGGCGTCACTGTCATGCTGACGATCAAGATGGCTGCAAGACGTTTGGATATAATCGAACTTCGCACATTTTTTCAGATGAGATGGAGGCTCAACTGGCAGCATACCTTCAGCATGCGTGCAAAATAAACCATGGATTGTCGACAGTCACAACCCGAAAATTTGCGCTTCAATTCGCTGTAAAGAACGAGCTGAGAATGCCTGACAACAATTGTTTTCTTAATTTAATTGATTACAAATTAATTTCATTTAATCCAATCAATAAAAATCATTTGAACCATGTACTGATGCCGTAGAAGTCTGAAGCTACGCCTGAGACTTGAGGGCCGCTTGGTCAAAATAAAAGGAATGCATAATTGACGTTTCGCACATGTTTTTGTTAGTTTATATGGCAATATTCGTGCATGACAACTTGCCCCGTGACTAGTAACAACTTACCCCGTAGTGGTGGCACGTTGAAAATTTTGACTTTCGTTCAAGTTTTCAATTAATACAGGTTTTTCTTGAAACCAGAAAGAGAATAACTGGTAGCATCATATAACAAAATGAATAAGCTATCGAACGGCACTCGCTTTATACATATTACAGTGATATTTTGGAAGTTACAGCTTATCCCGAGAAAACTGTATCATATGACCTCACTCCCACCTATATGTTAAAGAATACTCATGCTATAATTTCAAACTGGATGTATCATTTCTGTTCACATATATATTACATATTTTATACATATATTTTACTGCTTTAACTTCATCTGGGTAGCCTTAATAACAGCGCACGTATCTCGGGTGACATGTTTGTGAATTGTTGTGTCGTGTTACCATCGTTCGGCTTGCAAAGTGTGATCAAGGGGATGGGACTCTCCGAGATATAATTTAAACTGTGCCAGTCGGCAAAATCATTCTCTTTTCATTATTTCTGTTCACAATAGGCTTGGAAACCTTTAAGGGTTCAAAAACTATAATTTGCAATGGGTTGTTCAATTTGATGGTGTCAATAAAATGGAATTGCATCTTGCTAGAATCGTCCTGAATTGTGTGACCATATGATGAAACATAGCTCACCAGTTATGAAATAAATGTGTGAAAATGTATGTATGCACGTGTGTATGTAGTTGTAGAACCGTCATATACACGAATCACGATTGAGCAAAGAAAGCTCGCCTCCATTGTTGGAGAAAGTCACGTGCCAGACACGCGCACGTGCTCATCAGGGCTATGAAACCTCCTTCAGATGTGACAGCGTGCGTATCCTTGATCTTTGCTCGTGTTTGCGGATCCTGAATGAACATATCAGTGTGCTCAGCTGGGACCGGTCAATTGACCGACGTGGCCGTTCTAGGTATACACATTTCCCGGCCGTCCTAGAGTTAACCCTCGCCCCATCGGGGGGCCATCGATGGCCCCCTAAGGTTTTTCCGGGATAGCAGAAAAACGACGAGCCGCAGCACCTCGGTTGAGGGCTCTACCTCTTACTGCATCATTTTCTCCCCATCCCTGAAATTTTTTACCCCAGGTCACCTAAGGTCAGGTCACCAGGCGAGGTCAACCAAGGTCACCTCACTTCAACTTTAGAGCTCTGTAAGAGCTACATTTCGAATTCGATCAATTTGAAACTTCCTACACTTCATGACCCCTCCAGGGTCTACAAGGTGTATATTCGGGATTTTTTCGATTTCGTGACCTGAGGTCATGTCACGAGGTGACCTCTCCCATTGACAAAGCATGGGGAAACGCTGTCTTATGATCTAAAAGTCACAAAAACGATTGAAAATTCTCGGCTTTATCAGAAAAGCGTTCTTGGACACCCTTTCACGGATTCCAGGGGCCATATTTGTCCTTTGACCTCTTTAAGGTCATCCAAGGTCACCAGGGGTCAAAAACAGTATTTTGACAATAACGTTTGACCTATATAAGCTAGAGCGGTGAATCAAACACCATCGTGTATGTCTCGTCACTAGCTTTCGTTTGATATACGGCAAGGCCACTTTTTGACCTTTCGTAACTTCAGGTCATCTTAGGTCACGAGGTGACCTCTGGAGGTCAAACCACTGGCGGGAGGTCATTGCGTTCAACATAGCGGGAAAATATCAGAGATTTTCCTATCCAATGTACTTTACCACATCACAATAGCTCTAATGACACAAGAGTTATGCCCAGTTTGCTTAAGCATTGCATATTTGAGTGAAAATAGCCGATCTTGACCTAATTTGACCTCTGGAGGTCAAACTATTGACCTGAGCGCTAAAACATGCAAAATAATTTCTTACTGAATTCACGCGAGCTTTCTAATGCACTTTACAGATTTGCGCTAACACCCATACTTTCGGAGTTAGAGGGGTGGGGGCATCGATGACCCCCGGTGGGGCGAAGGTGGCGCCGGACCCCCGGTGGGGCGCGGGTTAAGTTACCTGAAATGCATTGTGTGTCATTCGACTCCTGACTAGGCAATGCCTTTTTGGTAAGCTGCATTTTGGAGGAACTATGTAGATCCAGACAATGAGTAACTATCACAAGCATCAAGGCTGCATCAAAACCTGTTCATACGAACAGGTTAATAAGTGGTTACACAATCCGCCGTTGGAGACTGCGCAGACTTCTGGCAGCCCGCAGATGTTGTCAGCCTTAAGTTCACTGGCAGCAGCTTTTGTGGGAATCGCTGCAGAGACCTGCAAGAATGCGTGGAAGGAAGGAGCCCTCACGCCCAGCGCACGTGTCGGCAGGGTCGGATCCAGAACACAAGTTTAGGGGGATAATGCGAGGGAAATCGGGAACATCATAGTGTGTTCAAAGAAGATATTCTAAAGTCGGCTAAAACTGTGCAAAATTTGGCCTTCCCCCTCTAGACACAACCCGGCATCACGGCCAATAAAATGCAGGTTTAGCCAGTGTCGTGCCGAGGGTCTTTTTATTCTGGCGTTCGTGATCGGAGGATGATTTAATATAGTTCCAATGCCACGACACGAGCATTGCACGCGGTATTCACACGGCAGACTTTTCCCTTTATCGTCACCCGCCCTGAACAGTCATGGCCACACGCCCCCTGACATGGGCTCCACAGTATCAAAGTGCGAGACTGTCCGATTCTTTTGGACCTGGTGCAGCAGAAGCCTTTCACGGTGACTTTAAACACCGCTTTGCCCTCAGTGCCTGTCATCAAATCGGCGGATCCACGTTAAGTATTCACGACCGTACTGCATGCCTAGGTAAAAAGGACACCGCAGCCCCCTACCCCTACACAGTTGTTTCAAGTAGCAGTCGTTCTCAGATCTAAGCTGCCTGACGCGATGAAACAGCGACATCAGTGTCATCAGTGACGTCAGTAACATCAGTGTCATCAGTGACAACATTTGCGTCAGGGTTTCCATTTCGCGAAAAGTGGTTTTGGGCGACCATGGAAACAAAATAACAGCTCATATTTCCTTGAAAATGGCTTTCTTTGTTTGAAAGCCACTTTGAAGGATACAGCTTGAACTAACCCTGACTTCCAGACCTCGGTTTGTCAGCGTAGGTCTTGAGCCAAGCCGAGCACTTCCCAGATCACTTCCGTCTCCTGGATTCCTGGACGAGGGCTGTAAGACAGGGCATTTTTTAATGAAAAGTCAGTGGTGGGGGGGGGCATTTCTTGTGCTGGCCATTATAGTGTCTTCAAGCGGTCAAGACCCCATTTTGAGGGGGTTTAATACAACAAAGACGCGTTAGTGTTAAAAAATGTTTCTCAATTTTTTAGTTGTTCCAAATCTAGAGATTATAGGTGCTATCCAGGGCTGCCAGGTTTTTTTCAGCGGATAAGGTCAAACCGAGTTAGAAAAAGGGCCAAAGAGGGGCAAAATTTTATTTCCAACAAAATAGCCAAATCAACGCCACAAAAGCCAGATTTGAGGCTAAGGCGACCCCTAGCGGTAGTCATAAAACCACAGAAAAAGCGACTTAAATCACTGCTTAAAACTAATTATTCACAGTTTGATATTGACTTGGCGCAATATTTTTAGCACACTACCCATCTAATAGGAAGCCAGGGTGCCCTTCCAACCCCTCGAGGCCATCGAATTTTATCCACATAACCAGAACATTTTTGGGATCATCAATCACCCCTCCCGACTTTTTCACCAACAATTTCCTGATCTCAGTCAAAATGGGAGTAAACCGGAAATTTGTATAACCAGCCGCTGCGGAAGGCAACGAGGAGCCCAAATTCGACAAGTTTTTGGTACTAACGTGGAAAGTTTTCTCTCAGCATCAGGTTGAAGTTTGGCTGGCCCCCTCACCTTTTCTTCCGGTGGCGACGCTTATGTATGCTACCACCACAATAATAAATAAAAAGGCTAAACACTTCATACCGCCACACCAGCAACCAGTTTTACGCACTTTGACTACACCGTGTCCCGTCTAATCCACGAACGAGCTCTTAGCGCTGACAACTGACTGCGTGTGAAATGAGAGCAGCATGCAATGTCACGGTACTGGCTGGAATGTGGGCTTCCGGTCGGATAGAGCAGGATGTTGGATTGGTTGTAGGCCAGCGTTCTTCTCCAGCGTTGTGATTAGTTGATGCTGAGGCTGCTTTGCCGGGATTTCCCGTAACTACGCGCTTTGTTTCGCCTCCGCACGATGGAGTAGACAGCCAAGGGTGGACATTTTTTAACACAATTTTTGTGGATTGCCAATTTGAGATCAGAAATAGATCCAAGTTATAATTATCGGGTGGTGTTCTGTCTTATTTTCTGCAGACGAGTCTGTATTTGTTAATTTTAAGTCATCTGTCTATTTCACTGGGGGCCAATTTGCGGGCACTGGGGGGGTCATTTCGGCAGACTTGGGGGGCAAATGGCCCCCTAGCTAACAGGTTAAGAATGGTCTGCTATAAGATGAAAAAGTGGTAAAATGTATATTTTAGGCCAGGGATCTCCCAAGTTGAACTATAAGGTTTGACCAGCCATGCCCAGTGCTAGTTCAGGTCATAAAGCAGGCTTCGTATAAATACGCCATGAATTGATGAAGGATAAGGTTTGAATGTATACCTGCATGCAACATTTTCCAAAGTGCCCCGACCAATCCCACCATATTCGGCAACAGTTTTGAGATCCATTGCGATGTCTGGTTCATGGCTGTCGAATTTTTTGTTTTATCATCACCAGAGCCAGTACTACGCGGGTCTGAAAGCTGCGCGTTTGAAATAGGGCAAACTCCGGACTAAAAGACAAGACCAGTTTCCAGCTTAGGTGTAATCAGCCGATCACCTAACTGGCGGAATAATCTATTCGCTTCACTGGGCTCAATGCAGCTTGGTGAACAGGGACAGCAAGCGGAGATACTACAGCTACATCCAGTCAATGCCACAGGGTTATCTGCGCAGCAAGTGCTAATGACCCGCAACGAAGTCAGATTGTTCACCCTGTCGGACTGGAGCTTGGGAATTGGATTATCTGAAGTTCACGGAGGGCTTGTTGGTGAACGGGCGCCATAAAATATATAAAAGGTTCCTAGAAAGTACATTTGAATGCTGTCAAAAGATAAGAGAGACAGTAAGTGGTACGAAAAAGTCAACGAAATGAAATGCCGCACTACCGCACTATGCGGCGACATTCTACAGGTCATGCTGTCTTCAAATAGGTACAAAGGAGACAAAATAGAGCTTAACAATACCGAAACACATACAAGGTCCAAAAGGGGTAAGGCTAAACAGGAGTTAAGAGAGGTAGAAGTGTGTGGAAAGTAATCCACTAGCGGGCGTTTTCCAAGCTCTGTTCCTAGCCCTCCTCTATTTTAGTAAGAGGTAGTTGCATTTGACAACAACCCCCCTCTCCTCTATGTCTCATGCCCTCCATCCATGTAAAGGTTAGCTGTCAGGAACATTAGTTATGATGCTGCTTACGCTTCACTGGTAAAAGCGCAGAACAAGACGGATGACCAGAATAATATATCCCAAAATTCGAAGCTGGTCCAACTAACTGCCGAACGTAATAATTTCTTCATAGCTGATCTCTTTATGGCCACCACTTCCATCTCCAATCACCCAAAGTTTCACCCCTAAAACTTTTCGGACTCTAATCGTGTAACCACGCCATCAACCCCTCAGGCAGCTACCAGATCACCATGACAACCAGAACAACCTTCAGCGTGGTGGACTACTGCGTGTTCGGCGGCATGCTGGCAGCCTCGCTACTGATCGGAGTCTACCACGCCTTCCGTGGCCGCCGACAGCAGACCAACGAAGAAGTGCTGCTGGGAGGTCGCCAGATGTCTACACTTCCGGTGGCCGTTTCGGTCACGGCCAGCTACATATCTGCCATCCTCATCTTAGGTAATGTAATGCAGATAATGTCCAGATGTAATGTAATGTGAGCAGGTAGTGCTGTCCATATTGAAGTAGGGGTTTAAAATGGCGCTAGAATGGGGCTCAGAAACGATCCAAGCTTCTAAATATGCTTTGGGAACGCTCTGCACGACCAGTGGTGAGTATTCAATAAATTCCACCCTAGGCTCGATAACGATTATCCCATAACCCTCTCTGAGGACGGTGATTTCGATAACAATGGTTTTATAAAGAAACGGCAGACTTCGATTAATTTTCGATTTCGACTTCGAATTCGATTAACGATAACGATATTTACAGACTTTGATTGGGAGCGCAATCTACCTTTCAATCTTGATTGAATATTGCTTGGATATAAGTTTCAACGTTTTGTTGATTTAAAGGGAATGTGGCACCTTGGTCGAATCCTGGAATTTAGTGCATTTAAGCGTACTTTTAGCCGAAAATAATGAAACCACCCATGATGTCTCTGAAAATGTACAATAAGCTAAAATTTTGATTTTAAAATACTCTGAAAAGAAATAATATAGCCTGTGGATGATGTACGATCTAGAACCACTACCATACTTAAAGCTTAGGGCTTGATTGCTGATGTCATGTGACGTGATTGTAACCGCAGCTCAGAACAATCCGCCCGGGGGGTGATGAGGGGCTGGTGGGTGGTTTTAGTTTTTACGGAAATAGCGAGTTCAGACAATGATTTAGTACCGGGTTTTCCGACCTTTACAACTTGGCTATCTCGTTAAATACGTTATGGGTGCCTTTAACCTCGCCCCAGTGAGAGGGGCGTTTGAACACCACCCTCAGGTCTTCCGGTGGCAACAAAATGACGGCGTGAGGCTCCTCCGTACTGGGCACGCCTTATCTTTGATCAATTTTGCAGCTTCTCCAAACCATTTTAAGGTTGGGTCATCTCAGGTCACATTACCAGAGCAGGTCAAGTGACCTCACCTCCAAAAAACGATAGCTCGAGTAAGAACGTGGGGAATTTATTCAATTCAAACTCGTGTCACGTAATAGGCCCACCGTATGCTAGAAAATTGGTTCCGGGATTTTTCATATGGATAGGTTCATACCTGACCTAGTGTCAGGTACGGATCATCACCTGTTCATTGGAAATGCATGGGGAAAACTGGAATGGGGCAAAAATAACTGTATTTTTGTAGATAAAGCTTAGAATACCTTCTTATGCCCCCAAGTGTACATAGTACCCTAGGTCCCTTTCCAGGTTTAACCTGCAAGTTTGGATCTGTGACCTCTAAGAGGTCATCTGAGACTACTTAAGCAGGTTTTCATACTCCATGTATACACTAAAACTGCAGTGAATGACTAAAAAAAGCTGAAAACAGTGCTGGTAAGAATAAAACGAACTGTCAATGAACCATCAATTCAGGTATCACCCGACACTTGAAGATGGTTCAGGACCGAAACGTCGTGTCTTACCTTTCCCTGACTCTTTTGGTACAAAGTGCCAAAGAAGGGTTCCATTGAGCCCATACAGTTCAGTCGTATCCAGGCTCAGCGGTGCAGGGTACCTTGGGCCGAGGGACACAATCTCAACGGGGGCCACCACTCAGCGTTTGGGGGCACTTCAGCACCGATTGTGGAGAGGGCATGAGCCAACCATGCTCTTCCTCCTCAGGCTGTCTGCGCCCATGCTCACGGGCTTTTCTAGGGAAATATTATATCCAAGGTCTGAGATGAAGGATTTAAGAAGAACAATCGGAAATCAAGCACGAAATTATGCCATTATAGCACACACACATAAATTTACAGGCATTAGCTGTCTCCCTAACCGGGACGTTATTTTCCTTGGGCTGAAAGCATGCAGAAAATGTAGACCATGTGTTGTATTTCGGCAGGCACAACGGCAGAGGTCTACACTAACGGAGCCGAAATATGGATGATGGCGCTCGGATCGGTGTTGGGGGTACCGTTGGCAGCCATTTTGTTGGTACCGATTATGTACCGGTGCGGTGTCACCTCCGTGTTCGAATACATCGAGGCTAGGTAAGCCTGTGTACCTGTGTACCAATGTAAGCCTATGTAGAAACCTGGTGAGTGTCATGCGTGTCAGAGTTTCAATAGACTCTTAACCCGCGCCCCACCGGGGTCCGGCGCCACCTTCGCCCCACCGGGGGCCATCGATGGCCCCCTCTAACTCCGAAAATATGGGCGTTAGCGCAAATCTGCAAAGTGCAATAGAAAGCTCGCGTGAATTCAGTAAGAAATTACTTCGCATGTTTTAGTGCTCAGGTCAATGGTTTGACCTCCAGAGGTCAAATTAGGTCAAGATCGGCTATTTTCACTCAAATATGCAATGATTAAGCAAACTGGGCATAACTGTTATGTCATTAGAGCTATTGAGGCCTGGTAAAGTACATTTGATAGCAAATTGCTATTACTTTTTCCGCTATGTGGAACGTAAAGACCTCCCGCCAGTGGTTTGACCGCCAGAGGTCACCTCGTGACCTAATATGACCTGAGGTCACCAAAGGTCAAAAAGTGACCTTGCCGTATATCAAATGAAAGCCAGTGACAAGACAAACACGATGGTGTTTGTTTCACCGCTCTAGCTCAATTAGGTCAAAAGTTATTGTCAAAATACTGTTTTTGACCTCTGGTGACCTTGGATGACCTTGGAAAAGTCAAAGGGCAAATATGACCCCTGGGATCCGTGAAAGGGTGTCCAAAACGTTGTTCTGAGCAATCTGAGTATTTGCAATCATTTTTGTGGCTTTTATATCATGAAATAGCTTTTCCCATGCTTTTCCAATGGGAGAGGTCGCCTCGTGACCTGACCTCAGGGCACGAAATCGAAAAATCCCGGATATACACCTTGTAGACCCTGGAGGGGTCATGAAGTGTAGGAAGTTTCAAATCGATCGACTTCGAAATGTAGCTCTTACAGAGCTCTAAAGTTGAAGTGAGGTGACCTTGGTTGACCTCGTCTGGTGACCTGACCTTGGGTGACCCGGGGTAAAAATTTCAGGGATGATGGGAAAATGATGCAGTGAGAGGTAGAGCCCTCAACTGCGGTGCTGCGCCTCGTCGTTTTTTTGCTATCCCGGAAAAACCTTAGGGGGCCATCGATGGCCCCCGGTGGGGCGAGGGTTAATACGGGGTATTTTGGTGCTTTTATACCTCGTTTAACACGCGCCCCGCTGGGGCGGGGGCGAAATACGCCCCCTCCTGGTTTTCCCCAGATAACACAAAAACGAAGAGACGCAGAACAACCAAACTTACAGTACCTTATTACTGATCAATTTTGCGCGTCTGGCCAAATTTTTCGGTCAGGTCATGTCAGGTCAAGGAGTTATTCAAGGTCAAGTGACCTGACCTCAAAACCCAAAATCACGAGTTTGAAGCAGTGCCTAAGGAATATCTGCCCACCGATCAATTCGAAACTTTCGCAATAAGATGAAGTCATAGGGGTCTACAAATCTACTATCTCGGAATTTTGATATTGTTGACCTGAGGTGGGGTCAATTTTTGGTCACCCCATTATAAGTCTATGTTGAAAAATAGAATGGCCTCGTTTTCAGTAAGCGCTGAATAGATAAAGCTGAAAATCCTTAGACTGTCTAATCTTACCATCATCTTGAAAATTAAGCTGAATTTTTGACCATCTGACTTCTCAAAGGTCGTGCCAGGTCACATGAGCATATTATTTTTGCCAATAACTTCTCACCGAATTGAGATAAAGCTCCCGTTTTGCTTGCGTTGTGCTTGTATTGTCACGGGGAGTCGATTGGCATGCAACATGACCATACCAGGTCACTCTGTGACCCTGACCTAAATCGAGGTCAGGTCATTTTCACAATTTGACCTAACAAGGTCATATTATACATCATTCGATTTGCCGCGAAGAGAGGAATCTAATAATGCGTAAATATTTTCTCTAGCTCCCCTGAGCACATATCGAGAGAGAGAAACGTACTTTGCTCTGTTGTAAGCCTATGGAGTCTTCTTTGACCTGTGCTGACCTTAATTTTGACCTGACATAAAGATACTCGTTATGATTTCTCTTCGTCTTGTCAAGAGCTTTCGAACGCCGTCCGTAATTTTCCTTTAGCCTTCCTAAGAAATGAGATACGGAGGGGGAAATTCCCCCCCAGCCGGGGCGCGTCATGCCAGGTACCCCAGCGGGGCGCGTGTTAACACTCGTGGCACCCACATACGTTCTAGAGGTTCGACAGACTCCAGCTGTGACGCGCATAGGTGTACTTATGTACCTGGTACGAATTAATAACTACCTGCTTGTGTACCACAGGTTCGACAGACCCCTACTACGGGGCCTGTGTGTACTTATGTACCTGGTACGAATTAATAACTACCCACTTGAGTACCACAGGTTCGACAGACCCCCACTACGGGGCCTGTGTGTACTTCTGTACCTGGTACGAATTAACTATCCACTTGTGCACCGCAGGTTTGGCAGCGCCCTGCTGCGGGGCCTGTGTGTAATTGTGTACCTGGTACGGACACAGTGCTACATGGCGATTGCCCTATACGCTCCAAGTCTGGCTCTCAGCTCCACCTCGAGTCTCTCTCTGGAGACCAGCATCCTCGCCACCGCCGTCGTCGGCACCCTCTACACCACTTTTGTGAGCAAGGATATCACCAGTGGTATATGTATATGTCTCTTTGGGGGTGCACGGGCACGCCTAATGAAACGTTGAAATAGTGTTAAGATATCATTTTCATTTTTTTCATTTCAGGGATTTAAAAAACAAATTTAGGCGCTCCTAATCATTTCTAAAACCCGCGCCTCAGGGCATTGTCGCGGATGATATGGGCGAGCAGACTCGAAGTATTCGCGCTTTCCCCGGACATAGCAACGCGCACTAGCCTGTCTAGGGAAGCATTTCAGTCTTTGGGGGAAGTTTCCACTGCCACCAGGGGACCTTGGCCACCACCTACTTCCGCTTCAACCATGGGAAGAAAGAGAAGTCAGGTGCCTGGTCTTCCCGATCAGAAGCACCGTCACAAACTTCTATCGGCTTGTTGTATACTATGTTACCACCTCGGAGGACTGGGTGGGTTCAGACAGACTGGAATCAGACAGACAGACTGACTGAGACTGGGTGCTGTGCAGACTGCCGGTGGGTGGTGCGTGCTAGCTCTAATCTTGGTGATTGCACATAATTGCATGCTCATTTTCATAAAAAGCAATCTGCTGCAAAGCTTACCGTAAGTAAGTGCGATTTTTCTCCGAACTAGGTGGGATCCAGCCAAACCAGTTGGGATGAATCTCACCTAGTTTTCATGTTGGAGTAGGCCATCTCTAGTCAGAGCCTGACCTTGCCGATGTTGTTTTCAGGGAGGTCTGAAGGCGGTGGTCTGGGCAGACGTTCTTCAGGCGGTCATCATGGCGGCCGGCATGGTAGCGATCGTGGCTCAGGGGGCCAGTGGGGTCGGCGGATTCTCGGAAATGTTCACCATCAGTGCAGAACGCGGGCGTCTGGATGTATTTGATTTCAGCCTGGATCCCTGGCAAAAGTATGTGCACACCTGCCCCTGCGGTAGAAGGATGGTTCTGGTGGTGGAATATTATCGCGCGGTCGGTTGAATAACCCATAGGTAATTGTTAAAGAGATTTTGGTAGTAATTGTTAGGGTTTGATGACAAATAGTTAGCACGCTATGATGATGATTAATTATTGGGTGATTAATGATGATTAATGATGGATAATGATTAATGATGATTAATTATTATTAATACAAAAACTGCCAAGAGCGTTAGTTATATCGCTAGTAATTTCGTGGCTGGAATTCGTTTCGGAAATCAGGTTGGCTTGTTCCGATCACCTATTGTGACTTCAGCCCAGGTCTTATTTTTATGAATCTAATAGGAGGGTTGAATGATCATGGCTTTGTAGATGATGCTGATGATACCCAAGAGTGTTGAGGAATCATCATGTATAGTATATTGGTATGATAAATTTCAGCTTTCTAATATATACAAAATAACTATAGCGTTCACAGCAAACTGTTTGATATCAGCAGCCGTAGTATCAGCGCAACTACAACCGTAGCAGCCGTACTATCCGCACAATATCAGCACGGGGAAATGATATATTTATCAAACCCATGCGGCAATGCTATTACAATAATATGTCGAGTAGTAGGCTTGGCTCTTTCTGTTCTTACAATAGTGCTTAGGGAAAAGTGTCCAATATGCACCCCTATGAATGGATAGAATGGCTGCCCCAGCGAAAGCAAGTGTTAGAGCTTTAAACAGCTGATTGATTCTGATTGCGCTTTAAACAGCTGATTTTACATTGGGTTGCTCGCCGAACTGAAGTGTTAACGTTCTGTTTTTCATTTAAAGTGTTATATTTTGTTTTATGAGCTGCTCATGCTTGATTTAATTATATTTCAGAACATTTCACCTGTTCAATCAATTTTGGAAAGATACAATGTGAAATCAAGGTACCTACGTAAGGAGATTTCGCCCCAAATGCACCGTAGCCCATTGCCCTTCTGGAACATTGTGGCTGAGTAATTACGTCTGCAGTCACGCGCTGTATCTAGGTACGTACCTCTATCCGGCAGATACAATTCTGGAACACTGTGTCTGAGTAATTCCGTCTGCAGTCACGCGCTGTATCTAGGTACGCACCTCTGTTCGGCAGATACAACTTCTGGAACATTGTGTCTGCGTAATCATGTCTGCAGTCACGTGCTGTATCTAGGTACGCACCTCTATCCGGCAGATACAACTTCTGGAACATTGTGGCTGAGTAATTACGTCTGCAGTCACGCGCTGTATCTAGGTACGTACCTCTATCCGGCAGATACAATTCTGGAACACTGTGTCTGAGTAATTACGTCTGCAGTCACGCGCTGTATCTTGGTACGCACCTCTGTTCGGCAGATACAACTTCTGGAACATTGTGTCTGCGTAATCATGTCTGCAGTCACGTGCTGTATCTAGGTACGCACCTCTATCCGGCAGATACAACTTCTGGAACGTTGTGTCTGAGTAATCATGTCTGCAGTCACGCGCTGTATATAGGTACGCACCTCTATCCGGCAGATACATCTTCTGGAACATTGTGTCTGAGTAATTACGTCTGCAGTCACGCACTGTATCTTGGTACGCACCTCTATCCGGCAGATACAACTTTTGGAACATTCTGTCTAAGTAATTATGTCTGCAGTCACGCGCTGTATCTAAGTACGCACCTCTGTCCGGCAGATACAACTTCTGGAACAGTGTGGCTGAGTAATTATGTCTGCAGTCGCGCGCTGTATCTTGGTACGCACCTCTGTCCGGCAGATACAAGCTCTGGAACATTGTGTCTGAGTAATTACGTCTGCAGTCACGCGCTGTATCTTGGTACGCACCTCTGTCCGGCAGATACAACTTCTGGAACATTGTGTCTGAGTAATTATGTCTGCAGTCACGCGCTGTATCTAAGTACGCACCTCTGTCCGGCAGATACAACTTCTGGAACATTGTGTCTGAGTAATTACGTCTGCAGTCACGCGCTGTATCTTGGTACGCACCTCTGTCCGGCAGATACAACTTCTGGAACATTGTGTCTGAGTAATTATGTCTGCAGTCACGCGCTGTATCTTGGTACGCACCTCTGTCCGGCAGATACAAGCTCTGGAACATTGTGTCTGAGTAATTACGTCTGCAGTCACGCGCTGTATCTTGGTACGCACCTCTGTCCGGCAGATACAACTTCTGGAACATTGTGTCTGAGTAATTACGTCTGCAGTCACGCGCTGTATCTTGGTACGCACCTCTATCCGGCAGATACAACTTCTGGAACATTGTGTCTGAGTAATTATGTCTGCAGTCACGCGCTGTATCTAAGTACGCACCTCTATCCGGCAGATACAATTCTGGAACATTGTGTCTGAGTAATTATGTCTGCAGTCGCGCGCTGTATCTTGGTACGTACCTCTGTCCGGCAGATACAACTTCTGGAACATTGTGTTTGGTATGGCCATTAGCGCGATTGCGACGATAGGGACTGACCAGGCGGCCATTCAGCGCTTTATCAGCTTACCTTCACTCAAGGCTGCCCAATGGTGAGTACCAGAGCTGCCAGATGGTGATTTGTCAGACAGTGAGCACCAGAGCTGTCAGATGGTGAGAACCAGACCTGTCAGATGGTGACCAGAGTTGTCAGACGGTGAGCACCAGAGCTGTCAGATAGTAAGAACCAGGGCTGTCAGATGGTGAGAACCAGAGCTGTCAGATGGTGAGTCGTCAGACGGTGAGCACCAGAGCTGTCAGATGGTGAGCACCAGAGCTGTCAGATGGTAAGAACCAGAGCTGTCAGATGGTGAGAACTAGAGCTGTCAGATGGTGAGTTGTCAGACGGTGAGCACCAGAGCTGTCAGACGGTGAGCATCAGAGCTGTCAGACGGTGAGCTCCAGAGCTGTCAGACGGTGAGTTGTCAGACGGTGGGCACTAGAGCTGTCAGATGGTGAGAACCAGAGCTTTCAGATGGTGAGAACCAGAGCTGTCAGACGATGAGTGAGCTGTCAGATGGTGAGCATCAGAGCTGCCAGACGGTGAGCACCACAGCTGTCAGATGGTGAGATCCAGAGCTGTCAGACGGTGAGCACCAGAGCTGTCAGACGGTGAAAACCAGAGCTGTCAGACAGTGAGAACGAACAGCGAGCGCGGGTGGTGGGCACAGTTCAGATATAATCACCTAATAAGGAGTTGTGAGGACACGCGAGTGGTGAGTACACGCGTTAGCATAACAGATAATCAAAGGAAAAACTGTTTTCGACTCAGTCCCGCCTGACTTTTGTACAAAATAAGATGGAGACTTGGCCAGGTCCTATAAATATATACTTTACTGCTAGCTATTTTGCGGATACTTCTGTTCCCTGTTAATGTCAATCAAAAGTGAGACGCACACTACATGCATCCTTTTGGAGCAAAGAGCCACACAAACCACAGAACAGCTACCCCACAACACAATATTGGTAATGTATTTTGACAATTTTAGAGCCAGTAACGTGCCTTCATTTCAAGAGCGTGGGCTGAGTTGGGGTACTCACCTAGGGAGGAAGAAAAACAACTTTGGCGCCTTACGATCCACCGATTTCCAGACGTCGCGTGGTCTCGCCAACTCACACACTATTGGGAGGGTAGTATTGGGACCGGAAAGAGTCAAAAATACCCGCCCGGTGATATGACCCCAGGTCAGCAAAGCCGAATTCGAATGTTATACCCCACACCACTGTATCCTCCTTGGGGGGAGCAATTCAAATCAACATCAGAAACACTTACGTCGGTATTATTTCTATGCTTTGTTCTTGATGTGCTCTCAACTGCTTTCAGGGCCTGCATCCTGAACATATTCTGCTTTGTTGTCTTTATTTCGTTGGCGTGTCTGTGTGGTCTGGCCATCTTCGTGACCTACGCTGACTGCGACCCCGTCAAAATGGGACTCATGGATCGTGCAGACCAAGTAAGCAGACCGTAACTGTCGCTGGAGTTTAATGACGTCACAACTGTGCTGGTCGCTTAGAAACGAGCTCACTCTCATCCTGTTGGGAGGGATTTCGGGGGTCAGATAAAGGCAATTTTAAGAACTAGCAAAAATACCTACGAACATGATCTTTTCACGGGGAAATAGCTAAAAAAGTTTGCTTTCTGTGGATAAGGCATACAAAATTGTAGTCTCTTAGGCCACTTTTCAGGGCCAATGAATGAATCAACGAAAATGAGGGACTTTCTCCATTCTGTAGAAAGTTTGTGTCGGAATGCATTCGCTTTGTCTGCAAACCTACGCCATCGAAAATAGGTTTAGATTTTATAGTTTGCTTCGTGGCTGTGCGTGGAAATGCTGCACATTTTTTTGGTCAGTATTGATTCAGTATCAGTAGTACTGATAGATGGACTGGGGACTATAGTGCTGACCGGGAGCCTGGGATGTGAACTCTTGGAAAGTGGTGGACCAGACCCCATTTAGACCGGAAAAGCCATTGAAAATTCCGAATTTAAGCGGACATCTGGGTTTCAAGGTTATTATCACTTCAAAGGTTTCACCACTGCCCCTTCCACCACTTTGGCTCCCCTCCCCAAGTTTGGAAATTTGTGGTGATGTCCTTAATCAATACAACTATTTATTCCAACTCCTGGGGAGTTTTCATAAAAGCGACATTACCAGACCACTATCCTGCACCCCGGTCGAGAATCCAGCTATCAGGGGGTTCCACTGATTGGTGCCAATCACTAACCTATTAATCTATTTCACGTTTTTTCTTTTTTTGTCCCCAGATCCCGTCTTTTTTCTTCTTTTTTACGAGGGTTTCCATGCGCAGATGCTTTTCTGCACAACTCATCTTGAAACGTACAACTGTGCAGTTACTCACCGCGCCTGTTCATCTCATACCTTGCTAGCGTTTTTACCTGTCACCTGTTCGCATTGTGTGTGATCCATTTTGCCTTTGTCGTTATGAAATACATGTATGTATGGACTGATAGCTGGATTGTCAAAAGCTAAGAGGCTAGTGAGCCTCCAAAATATCGACGACAAAAATAGGGCCTCTTGAGAAATCTCAATCCGCTTCGCTCCATGGATTTCGTCATGAGGCTCTGATTGGAATAGAAGCTGTTTCTCACTTCGTTCGTCATCGCCTTCTGACAGTCAACGCTAAAAGCAAGAAGACCTCGGACTTGGCTATGATGTTTCCTCCCCTCCATAATTATTGCAAAACGTTCATACTCTTCTCCATGTAGCTAAAATCTAACTTTTCCGAACGAAGGGTGGTGTGTAAGATCCCTGTTGCCCCACCCAATCCCGAAATTTATGCCTAACCTGACCGGCGACGGCCGGCGTTGACGCCGCTCCTGCCGTTGTTGCAGCTGGTGCCGTACTTTGTGCTGGACCAGATGTCGTACCTGACCGGTCTGCCCGGCCTGTTCGTGGCCTGCGTTCTCTCCGGTGCACTCAGCACCATCACCTCGGGTCTAAACGCGATGGCCGCCATAACCTGGGCTGACTTCCTCTCCAAGTTTGGAGTGTTTCAGAGGATGTCCGAGAGGGGGCAGTCCTGGGTCTCCAGGTTCCTCAGTGAGTGATGACCTGGAGTGATAAATAGCAACTCGCCAACCAGACTGACTTCATAAGCCAGAGTAGAAAAAGCATTTACCCAGAACTGTGACAGGTTACCTGCACGTCAATTATGAGGCACTCTATTAAATTGAAACAAACAGTCTTACAGAAACAGCTAGGGAGCATATTTAGGGAGCTCAAAATTGTGTTGTAATGTTTTTCTTAAGTCACCATTATTTGAATTGAGCCTCAAACCTAAGATTTGTGGATGACGTGTATTACAAAATTTCGCATATAGTTGATAATCATCTTTTTTTTTAAGGAAATAAAGAGGCCAGGAAGAATAGATGTGATCCGGATGTTCACTGGCACTTCCCCCATTTGTGGTCGGTGGCGGATCCAGGGGGGGGCAAGAATTTACCCCCCCAACCGGAAAAAACTGTATTCCCCCACCACCGCTGTCGACATCCGTTTTGCCCCGTCTCGTTTTTAGTTTATAAGCAAGATTTTGGTGCTTCAACTCTCAACTTCAAACACAACCAGTCAAATTGTAAACATTGTGCCTTGGATAGCAAAAACAAGCACATTGTGTCCACATATCTTACTCCGTGACGTTTTTTTCACTGCTCATGGCTACTTCTGTCCTCTGAAGCAATAAAAAACGACATAAGAAACAATCAGTACAGAGATTAGAGTCAATCGATGTTCAATCCACTTATAATGCGCTGTGGCCACTGTTTCCAAATACGTGAAGTGAAATGAGAGCCACCTAGAATGCATGATGTAAAGAAAGACCTAAGCTTGTGCTATTCTGTTATGTTGTACAGATGATAGGTACATAATTCACGACAAGATATCCACTAAATACTATCGCAAAACCTCGAGGTGATATGCATCGAAAGATGGAGTCTGTTAATTTGGTCACTATGTGAAAATTCTGCAAAAACTTTCAAAACGGTAATTATTCAATCAGCTGCATTTTTATAGACTTTAATAAAATGTCTCAGACTGGGAACTTTGCCCTTCTATGTATATTAGGTAAAACATAAGCAGCATATTGCACCTTTTACACCATGGGCAGATATATCCGGGGTTAGGCTGTCAGAAACCCCTTGATTTTTCTGAATTACTGGATTCAGGGTAGTATTACTGGCTTTAGTCTCGAAGAGGGTTAGTAGGGGGTTTATATTATCGTATCAGTGTTCACACATCCCACTGGATTGTGAAGAGAGGTCCAGCATTGCTTCGTACACACAACTGAGTCGTACCTCGCCAGGTTTTCTGTACGGGTGCACGGCGGTTGCCATGTCGTTCGTCGTCAGCAGCCTCGGAGGAGTTCTGAAGGCTGCGCTCTCAATCACGGGAGCTCTGGCCGGACCGGTGTTTGGAGTGTTTGTACTCGGCATCTTCCTGCCTTTTGCTAATAGCAAGGTAAAAGGACATAACAGGTGGTTCCGTTGGGTGATGGCGAACCAATTTTCTATTGCGCTTTGCCAAAAGGCTTGCATTTATATGCCTGAACCATATCCCCACACTCACATGTGTTCAAATAATCATATCTTTCTTGCGAAGGCCTCATGACGATAGTAATATATTATTCATTTTAACAGCCCTGTGTTAAATCAGACCTTAGATCTCAAACGGCGACAAACCGAAGCGTATGATCTTTTGATTGCGGCTCTGGTACTCTCGAATTAATGGGCTCAAGTAATAATAGACCAATTCAGCACCTATCTCTTAAACATCATGCATATGGTCCGAAATGTTTATTTTAACAGGTTTAACAGATCTGTATTGTTTCGAGTCACAGCTTCAGGCCATGTTGGCAAAATATGTCGATCACAAGATAATTCTTACCGGAGATTTCAACCACTGTCTGCTCAAAGAGCAACGCGAATGTCGTCCTGAACTAAGCCAGCTACTCAGCAACTATGGATTTTATGTCGTTAACCGAACATGTGCAACTTACCGGCCTGCCAACACTGTTCTTGATGTTGTCGCTACCAACTGTGCCGACCGTGTCCGTAGGAGTGGTGTTACCCGGTGCCATTTTGGCGGGCCGCACGATATAACCCGCATAGTACTGCGCGGTCCTGACATCCAGAGTGGACCGGTTACTTGCAGGCTTCAGAAGCGTTGTTTAGGGCGCATCGATGTAAACCTTTTTCATCTCCAGATCGCTTCAATAGACTGGTCGCCTGTGCTGGTATTTGCCTCCACCGAAGGCAAGTGGGATATATTTTTAAGCAAACATTCTTGCTAGAACTCGATCGTGTTGCACCACTCCGCTCCGTTCCAGCTCGTAAACCGGTTGTGTTGCCACTCTCACACCATACACGCCGCATCATTCACCAGAGACAAGTAGCACTGGTGCGGGGGTCCCGTCTCGAGTACAAAAATCTGAACCGTTTGAGCAAAGCCGCTATTCGCCGTGACTCGCGCCATTTTTTTCAGAATGAAATTCTACAAAAGGGTCGTGGTAGGTTTTGGCAGCTTTTGCGACCCGTCTTGGGCAAAAACAGACGAGCACTCAACCCTTTGATATGACCCCGGACGCACTCAACGACTATTACGTTTCGGTTGGACCAAACATCGCGGCCTCTATTCCCACTCCACCGACCCCCGTTCCAGTGCGACTGCCTCGAGTTACCACGTCCACATTCACCGTCCAGCCCATCGACATACAGACTCTGCACGCCACACTTCTCAGCATGAAGCCGTCCAACAACACCGGAAGTGATGGTCTGAGCATAGTTATGTTCTCAAAATTCTTTTCTTCTATTGGATTTTTGCTTTTGGACATCATTAACTCGAGTCTTGTCACTGGCCAAATTCCCTCCGAGTGGAAACGTGCGCTGATAACCCCCATTCCAAAAGTTAAAGCTCCAGCTGGACCGGCTGACACGAGACCAATTACTATATTGCCACCACCGATGAAACTGGTAGAAAAAGTAGTTCAAAATCAATTAGTCAACTACCTCGAAAACAACCAACTTTTTTCGGATACTCAGCATGGTTATAGACAAAATTTTTCTACTGAATCCGCCCTAAACGTCATCACCGACCACGTTTTCAGGGCGATGGATTCTGGCGAAATTACAATTCTAATTCTTTTGGATTTATCCAAGATGTTCGATGTCATTCCACACCAAATATTACTTCAAAAACTAGACCTCTATGGCATTGATACACTTTGGTTCGAAAACTACCTGAGAGGTCATACCCAACAAGTTCAGCTCAAATCTTCCGTCACTGGTGCAGTAATAAGATCTGGCTCAAAAAACAATAGCATGGGAATTTTTCAAGGTGGGAGCCTCTCTTGCGTGCTATGCCTCCTCTTCACCAACGACCTCTCTCTCCACGTCGAAGATGACGTGGTCATCACACCTGTTCGCAGATGACACATCAATTTTAATAACTGGTAAAAAGCAAGACTTGCAAAATCTTATTCGGCGAGCGGAAATTACACTCGATTCTCTTCTTCAATGGTTCTGTGCCAACGGAATGAAAGTGAACACCGCCAAAACTCAGATGATGATTCTAGGAACAAAAGCGATGCTGCGAAATTTTCCCCCAGTTACTCTTAAATTCGGAAACTCGACTATCAACGACTCAAAAGTAGTTAAAAGTCTCGGAGTATTGCTTGATCGTCATCTAAATTTTGAACAACACGTAAACTCGGTCCAAAACAAATGTAACGGCCTTCTAATCGCATTGACTCACGTTCGTCATGTTGTGCCGGCTCAGCTGATGCCCCAAATCGTCCAATCTCTAGTTCTGTCTGTTGTTCGTTACTGTCTGTGCGTTTACGGCTCATGCAACCCTACTCAGATTCGCAAAATTCAAAAAATCATCAACTTCTGCGCCCGGGTTATCAGCGGACGTCGGAAACACGACCACATTTCCGATGTTGTTGAGCGGCTGAAGTGGCTGGACGCCAACAGCCTCATTCACTATCACACACTTTCCTCACTTCACAAAACCATTCGCACTGGCACTCCACCATACATAGCTAACACCATAGGCCCACCACGCAACACCATTCACAACCACGCGACACGCCGGTCAGCGGAGCTGTCCCTCCCGCGGATCCGGACTGAAGCCGGGCGGCGTAGGCTGGCATACCGGGGGGCAGCTCTGCTGAACGAACTGGATATAGGAGAAGACGTGCCTTTCAAGGCAACTCTAGGATGTATGCTGCTGGAGAGACAGATGAGAGAGCTGCAGTGATCGTATTTGTTTTATGTATGATTTTATGTGTGACTTTACTCTGTATGCATGATTTTTTTCTGTATTTTATCCCAAGTTTTTATCTTATCTTAAGTGTTGCCTTCTTTTTAATGACTGACGTCGAAACACGAAAAGCCACCCCATTGTTTTTAACTCGTGTGGATTGTTTCTTAATATACTGAACTGTGTCAAAGTTCACGTCCAACTCTGCTCCCTAGTAGACTAGAACGTGTGAACTCCAGGCTGTCGGTCTGGCATGCCGGCTGCTGAACAAACTGACACTTTTATTAACCATCCGTCATTTCTGCAGGGTGCCACTATAGGCCTGGTGGTCTCCACCGCTTTCAGTCTCTGGGTTACTATCGGCTCCATGCTGTCTGAGCATGCCGAACCTACACTACCGACATCTATTGGCGACTGCCGAACTAACCTGACGTCACTAGTTGAAAACCCGACGGTGGCGCCGCTGAAGGAAGCGTTATCAGAGGAGCGCAGGTATCGTAGCTGGGGCCAGGGAGGTCGCCACGCAATTTTTACTGGGGTTGTGGAGCGAACACGAAGCTGGCGATGACCGGGGGAGGGAATGTTGGAGCATACTGGCTATCTTAAAAAATATTACCAATACATTTCACAAACCAGGCAATTGTAAACCTCTGCGTAGGTTCACGCAGGTAAGGGGGAGATATTGAAAAATAGCTTGTGTCGAGTTTCATAATGTTGGGGGACATCCCACTCCCTGATTCCTGAGGTAGGAGGTTCCCCGTCTCCCCGCTTTCGAAGTCCATGGCTGAGGCCTAACACGCCAAATGTCGTGATATAATTTGAGAGACGTAAAGGGCTCACTAAATTGTTCGCTCATGCGAAGTAATTAACAGGTTCTGTTACTGTCTCTCCAGTTTCGTGGAACACTATGTCTACAGTCTGTCCTACCAGCTCTTCACCATGAGCGGGTGCTTCGTGTGTGTCATTGTGGGCAGCCTCGTCAGTCTCCTCACAGGTCAGCAAATGGTCACAGGTTAATATAGCACCAGTATAGTCACAGATCAGTGTAGCGCCACAGGTCAGTAAATGGTCACAGGTCAATATAGCGCCAGTATAGTCACAGATCAGTGTAGCGCCACAGGTCAGTAAATGGTCACAGGTCAATATAGCGCCAGTATAGTCACAGATCAGTGTAGCGCCACAGGTCAGTAAATGGTCACAGGTTGATATAGCGCCAGTATAGTCACAGATCAGTGTAGCGCCACAGGTCAGTAAATGGTCACAGGCTAATATAGCACCAGTATAGTCACAGATTAGTCACAGATCAGTGTAGCGCCACAGGTCAGTAAATGGTCACAGGTTAATATAGCACCAGTATAGTCACAGATCAGTGTAGCGCCACAGGTCAGTAAATGGTCACAGGTTAATATAGCGCCAGTATAGTCACAGATCAGTGTAGCGCCACAGGTCAGTAAATGGTCACAGGTTGATATAGCGCCAGTATAGTCACAGATCAGTGTAGCGCCACAGGTCAGTAAATGGTCACAGGTTAATATAGCACCAGTATAGTCACAGATCAGTGTAGCGCCACAGGTCAGTAAATGGTCACAGGTTAATATAGCACCAGTATAGTCACAGATCAGTGTAGCGCCACAGGTCAGTAAATGGTCACAGGTTAATATAGCACCAGTATAGTCACAGATCAGTGTAGCGCCACAGGTCAGTAAATGGTCACAGGTTAATATAGCACCAGTATAGTCACAGATCAGTGTAGCGCCACAGGTCAGTAAATGGTCACAGGTCAATATAGCGCCAGTATAGTCACAGATCAGTGTAGCGCCACAGGTCAGTAAATGGTCACAGGTCAATATAGCGCCAGTATAGTCACAGATCAGTGTAGCGCCACAGGTCAGTAAATGGTCACAGGTTAATATAGCACCAGTATAGTCACAGATCAGTGTAGCGCCACAGGTCAGTAAATGGTCACAGGTCAATATAGCGCCAGTATAGTCACAGATCAGTGTAGCGCCACAGGTCAGTAAATGGTCACAGGTTAATATAGCACCAGTATAGTCACAGATCAGTGTAGCGCCACAGGTCAGTAAATGGTCACAGGTTAATATAGCACCAGTATAGTCACAGATCAGTGTAGCGCCACAGGTCAGTAAATGGTCACAGGTTAATATAGCACCAGTATAGTCACAGATCAGTGTAGCGCCACAGGTCAGTAAATGGTCACAGGTCAATATAGCACCAGTATAGTCACAGATCAGTGTAGCGCCACAGGTCAGCAAATGGTCACAGGTTAATATAGCACCAGTATAGTCACAGATCAGTGTAGCGCCACAGGTCAGTAAATGGTCACAGGTCAATATAGCACCAGTATAGTCACAGATCAGTGTAGCGCCACAGGTCAGTAAATGGTCACCGGTTAATATAGCACCAGTATAGTCACAGATCAGTGTAGCGCCACAGGTCAGTAAATGGTCACAGGTTAATATAGCACCAGTATAGTCACAGATCAGTGTAGCGCCACAGGTCAGTAAATGGTCACAGGTTAATATAGCACCAGTATAGTCACAGATCAGTGTAGCGCCACAGGTCAGTAAATGGTCACAGGTTAATATAGCACCAGTATAGTCACAGATCAGTGTAGCGCCACAGGTCAGTAAATGGTCACAGGTCAATATAGCACCAGTATAGTCACAGATCAGTGTAGCGCCACAGGTCAGCAAATGGTCACAGGTTAATATAGCACCAGTATAGTCACAGATCAGTGTAGCGCCACAGGTCAGTAAATGGTCACAGGTCAATATAGCACCAGTATAGAGTCACAGATCAGCATAGCGTCGAAGGTCAGTATATCGCCAGTATAGCGTCATAGGTCAATATAGCGCCAGTATATAGCTACAGATCAGTATAGCACCACAGGTCAGTAAATGGTCACAGGCTAATATCGCACCAGTATAGCGTCACAGATCAGTATAGCGTCGAAGGTCAGTATAGCGTCGTAGGTCAATATAGCGCCAGTATATAGCTACAGATCAGTATAGCGTCGTAGGTCTATATCGCCAGTATAGCGTCGCAGGTCAGTATATCGCCAGTATAGCGTCTTCGGTCAATATAGTGCCAGTATAGAGCCAGAGATCAGTATAGCGCCGTAGGTCAATATATCACCAGTATAGCACCGTAGGTTAGTCAAGCGACATAATCCCAGTGACCCCTCTCACTGTCAACTCCTTGCCTCCTCGGAGGCTGCTTGGAATTAGTTTCTAACTAATTTTTAGATTATTTCACTTACGTTAAACTTGTAAATCACCATGCTTGTATGCCAGCAATAGGACTCGGAACAAATAGCGTGTCGTCTCTTTTTTTTAACATCGTAACTATGTTCAAACTCCACGCCAACCAGTAATTTTCTCCAGGCCTCAACGAACCAGGTGTGAAGCCGTCCCTGGTCAACCCTCTGGCCTTCAAGCTCTACAAACGCTTCACCTGTCCGGGCCGCCAGCCCGCTCCTGACAAACAATACGAGGCCGACAACCCCGCCTTCTCCATGCCCACGTATAAATACACCAGCGGCGAATGACGTCCCTCGGATGACCCGGCTAGTGCTCGTAATCACAAATATTCACATCACTGATATATTTATATCTGATGATAGAAAGGAAAATGATTGTGTGCGATTGCATTTTTGGTGTTCTGTGAGGCACCAACTGACGCGGTCATACGGACTCCCAGTCTCCGCCCTGTTGATAGCAATATTGGGGGTTAGGCGGAAATTGTTCGGAGAGCCCGGCTGCGATTTGTACCAAGGACCTATGGCTCAGCATACAGATACTGTGCCATGCATCCTCTTCAATGGTTATCACAGTGGCTGTAGTAAAGGGTATGTATGTTAGCGCTTACACATAGAACTGCCCGGAAGAGACTGGGACTGAAATTGGCTGCCGAGAGCGATGGCTCTTGAAAAGCACTGCTCCAGAATCCTCGTAGCCGAGGTGTAGTAGGAGTGTGCATGCGTGCGATATTGCGAGCTAGAACTACACTAATTGTGTATAGAGGTGGAAAGCAAACAGTTGTATTGATGTGCAAGACACGAAATTCTCGCTGTGTGCAATGCAGTTATGGTGGAAACATCCAGATAGGGCGCATTTTCACTTGTTGGAGTTGAAGCTTGCCAGCGAGGAACGTTCTGCAGACTTTAGTGTAAACGGGCCTAATTCGTGACTGAAGCGTCCGCTTCAATAATAGTTGACATCAAGAATATAATTCACACCTATTATACCTCATGATCTCGATGGAATTGACATTCCCTAAACATTTCCAGATGCTTGTTAACATATCATACATAAATCGGTGCAAATAAAACATGACAACAGCTGTAACACTGGATTTTCAAAATTACCTGACGGAGGCAAGGGCTACCCGAGATGGGAATCATTCACATTCAGGCTGAAAAGCAAACGCTCCCTATCAGATAATTTATGTGTAGTATAGAACGCAAAAAACAGCAGATTATACCTTTTGTTAGAGGGACGCGATACATTGACTCCATGTTTTGTGACGCCTCGTGTACATATACCCCTAAACACCCCCTACCGGCGCCTCCCATCTGGCCCTTTAGAGAGGACATCCTTTAAAAAGGCTTCGGTACTCGACCACTCACTGTCGCTTTTTTACACTTTTTAAAGGAAAGGTGGCACCTTCATAACGTGATTTTAACTGAGATAGCCAAGTTGTAAAGCAAGTCGGAAAACACGGTACTCAGTATATCATTTGTCTTGGAACTCGAGATTTCCGTAGAAAAAAGCTAAAACCTACCTGCGGTGTACCCCTCATGTACCCCTAGGAGCAGGCCACAGTTGTCATGGCTGTTGGTGTGACGACATATGCTGACGTCACGGTGAGCATCAGCCAATCGAAGCCCTTGAAGCGTTTCGAGTATGGTAGTGGTTGCCAGATCATGACATCATCCACAGGCAGATATTTATTTCTTTCCCTAGAGGAGCATTTTAAATAAAAATATTGAGCTTATTCAACATTTTTTTTCAGAGAAATCATGAGTGGTTTCATTATTTTCGGCTAAAAGTACGCCTAATTACACTAAATTCCAGAATTCAACCAAGGTGCCACATTCCCTTTAACGTCAACGTACGCAACTGTCCTGTCCTTTTAGCCTGGCTCCGTTTGGACTTTTCCGTACTCACCACTGTCTAGGGGGTCCGATCGAGCCCTCTTCCTCCCAAGAAACCCTTCCAACAGGGAAAGAGTTGATGACACCATAAGACCCTTAGCAGTTGGTGCATCGCTAAGTCCCAAAAATTATTATTAGAGCTCTCGCTCTACGATCTCGGGCACCTGTGATACGAAAAGCGCTGAAAGCGCCCTGTCTTCTACTCTGGAGCCGATTTTGAACCATATCCGTTGACCTGTGACGTCACAGTGGGTCAAAATTAGTCTAAATCAGACCCATTTAGAAAATCCCGTATAACTCGGTACCCATGAAATCTAGAACAAAACAAAATGCATCAACTGTTTCTTTTGATCCAAGGATTATAATGATATAATTGTTGGGGCTTAACGACACACCAACTGCCAGGGTCATACAGCGTCGCCAACTCTCACTCTGTTGGAAGAGATTCTGGGGATCAGATCGACTTATTCAGAGGCTCCGCCGGGACTTGAACCCGGGACCGGTGGCTTAGAAGACAAGGGTGTTATCTACTAAGCCACTTCATCCCCTGATCCAGGGATTCAAATGGTATGCTGCATATTATATTAAGGTCAAATTATGGCCTTGACCCTAGGTCAAGGTCAAAATCTGACCCAGGTCATGTTGCTTATAGTTAAAATCCTTGGCCCATGCTTACTACTATGATACCACATCTAAGACTACCACATCTTGTTTCGTTCAAATGCTATTGACACAAACGATCGAAAAACTGGGACCTCTGGTGACCTTGGTATTGACCCGGCCTCAAAATAGATGACATCGTGCAGATTTTCCGTTTCAATAGTTTTTTATGATGTTTATAAACTTTTTATTGCTCATCTAGAAGCCAAGTTCACCCTGGTTTTCTCAGTCTCATTTTATAAGAACAAAACTGCCGTACATAGGCTTAGAAATAACGCAATAACTTGCTGACCTGACCTGATGTTAATTTGTGATCATAAGTCGTCAAAGTGATCACCCTAGAGGCTTGCAAAGTGACTCTCGTCTCATTTGAATCAACTCAGAACCATTCGCGAAAAACTGACGGGGTCTGTTCGCACCCCCAGGCTGTGATGGGTTAAAGTGCAGGTGGGCAGAGGTGGATCTATGCGAAACTTTGGGAGATCAGGGCAAAATCGTAAGGAACATAAAAGTTTAAAGAAGTAAGTCAGAATCGGCTAGAATTAGGTAGAGTTTAACCGCTTTCTGGAGGGGGCTATGACCGTGTTCCTGAGGTTTTGTTTTATTCGTGTAGCCAGCACCACACCCGCCGTGGGCCGGCGCTGACGCCGCCGCTGCGCTGCCGCCCTCCCCGGGCGACGGTGTGACCCTTTAGGGCCTTGGGTGTGACCGGCGGGGCCGGGCTGGAGGGGCAGGAGCAGCGCGCGCTCGGGAGAGTGGGGTAAGGTGGTCTGCGCGGACCAATACAAGTTGTCACATCCCCCCCCTATCCGCCCCTGTGAACGGGGGCTGGGATCATCTATCGAAGGTCTTAGCTGAAGAAAGGCTCAGCTCTCTGGGAGAGCTTTGTTCTTTCTCCGACAGCCTGAATCCTGAGTTGGCAGGCCGTTTCCGTCGCGGTATAATTTGAAAACCTAAGCCATGTTCTACGGGTTCCGGGCTGGTTTTATAATGCCCACAAACCCCTCGCCAACCCAGGTGTCCAAGGCCTAACTCAACTCTTGGTTGGCGAGTAGGCGAATTTTTCCACTGCTGTACTTTGGGAGCAGCCCGCGTCCTTTCACAAATCTCCATCAGTCGGCCTTCTGACGCTGGGACCGTTCTACGCGCAGCGATGGAGGACGGGGATTGGTGCGCTGGCGCGCTGCCTGCTCTCGCAGGACCGTTCCGCGCGCGACCTCTACGCCCCGGCGCCTGACAGTGCTGCTGCAGTGACCTCTGTGATACACCTGAACCCTAGAGGTTGTGTGTCTCATCCCACAAACAAAGACCTTCGTGACGCGGTGCGGGAGAGGTGCTGTGTTGGTTCGGCGCGAGGTCGGGCGGGTCCCCAGCGCAGCAGCAGTGGGAACGGTGAACTGCTGGTGCTCAGTGTCAGCTGCTGCTTCATCATGTCAGCGGATCTGCTGCCTCGTTGGTGCTGCTGTTTCGGCCGCTGCGTTGCCAGTGGTGGCCTAATCTGGAGGCAGGGTGACGTCTGCAGTACAGGTGGAGGCGAAGGTGGAGGCTAAAAGGGCAGCTCCTGTTGGATGTCGCTGCTGGGTCTGCGTTTTCTGAGATTCAGGTAAGTTTCATTGATGTGTGTGTGTATTTTTTGAATTGTGTCATTTGTGTCTATTGCTCATCTCTCATCTAGTTTAATGTGTGCTGAATGTAATGGCCTCGTCTTGCAATTCTATCGGAAAAAATGTTAAAGCCGTCGGGTGAAAAACCACTGGCTGTTCAGTCAGTGGTGATTTTGGCGGATTTCCCACCACAGCAGTCTCTTCGTTCTGTGGCCAACTCTTTTTCAAGGTTTGCAACTGACCTGGAGGGCTTATTTTTACTCTCAGCCTCCATTTCACTGATTAGCATCGTCTCTCACCTAGGTTCCATGCACGATTTCAATCGCGATCGGATGGTGTATCCGGGTAAAATTACGATCCTGATAGAGCTTTTTGAAATGGAGAATCGGGGTTCCACCCAATTTTCGTCGGTCTGTATCCAACAAGATCTGGCGGTATTTAACAGCGTGATGGTAAATTTTTCTCTTACAGAGCAGGGGTAAAGGATAGAATACTGCAGAGGGTAAAGCTTTCTTTTTTGTTAAACAAAATTAAGTAAGGAATTAAATTAGGGATCTTCTCACACCTCTCGCCTTTTATTGGACACTTTTATCATTTAGGCCTTAGGTCATTTCCCTCGATATAAAATTAAGCAAAAGCAAAATTGTACTAAACGTTAAACAAATTTAAAATTCTAGCTGGCCTCGAGTTCATGTGCCGGTAAACCCTCTGAGTAAGTTGTCTGTTCCCCGAAATCTCTCCTAGCAGGGTGTCACCATATGACCCAAGCTGTCGGTGCACCCTGAAACCCCAAATATGATGATGAATGATGATGCCTCCCATCAGGGTGATAGTTGGCGACGCTGTATAACCTTGGCAGTTAGTGCCTCATTAAACCCCAACAACCATTAAGTTGAAAGCTTGACCTGAATCCAGGTCACCGTATTGACCCGAAGTGATCTAGTATGATCATGGTATATCAATCAACTGGCAGGGATAATTTGAACATAATGACGTCGAACCAACAGCTCTATCTGTGTTTGTTCAAAGTTTACGGGCTGTATTATCTAAAGCTGATTATACAATTGTCTTATGTTCAGATGTTCAAGTGCATACATATGTTCAACACTGTGCCAAATACATATCCACTTTTGGCTTAGACTGGTACAGTTTACAATATGCAAGGAATGACATTTTTGACACAATATCGTCTGTGTGAGTGCCCATCGAGACAGGAGCCAGTAGTGTGAATTTTACTACTCTGGTGCAAATTTTTGAGACTGGTGCACAGGAGGCAAAACTGCAAAATCACAAATCATGTGAGAGGAGGAAAAACAGACTAAAAATAAGCAGCTACAATGTAATTGCAACCAATTTGGCAAGTGTGCGAGATTTACTGCGAGCTAAGCTCATGAAAGATTTGCATACCAGCAGGTAAGGTTATAGGGAGGATGGGTATGGTTTTCTCCCTAGATATTGCAAGTTAGTAAAATTTTAGGTGGCTGGCAGTGCAAATCTTTGCAATAATTTTAGATGGCTGGTGCACATTGTGTGGCCTGCTGTCATACTCTGCTAACTGGGACAGTGTGACAGCTTGCCCTGTATAGCATTCTAAGATCAAACATCATGTTAGAGATAGCCAGAAATGAGTCAGATGAGAGAACCGGCATTAAAGGTAACTAGCATACCTCATAAAGTTCGTATATCTGATGATACTTCAAATATCAAATAAAGACTCACCCGCATCAGCCACACTTCAAAAATGCCCACGTAATCGTAAATAGCGCACAATTTTAAAAATCGAAATCTTTCCGCTGTAAAAAATCCCCCTATGGACTTTACAATGTTAAAGGGAATGTGGCAGCTTCACAACGTGATTTTAACTGAGATAGCCAAGCTGTAAAGCAAGTCGGAAAACCCGGTACTCCATATTTCATTTGTCTTGGAACCCGATATTTCCGTAGAAAAAGCTAGGCGAGACTGAACACAAATACAAGCCCCCAGCATTCTCATCCCCCACCCCCACAACTACCCTGTACAGGCAAAAATAACAGACGTGGGGAAGACCCGACGACGGGAGGCGCATGCCCCGAGGGTGACCGATCAGACAGAATGTATACGTTCTTCAGAAGTCACCGACAGGACAGACAACTCCCACCGCCCAACCCCCTCCCCTCTCAGAATGTCACCATGGGTAGGCGTTGCAGCCCCGTGACACTGCACCCGTCACCACCGTATATACTGCCTTATTCCTATCACCAGTTCCGTGATGACAATTGTGGCAGGCTTCACTATTGTCCTATATATCCATTGATATAGTACGGGAAATCGCTGTTACCTGTTATCACGTTAGCTGTTATCATGGTGTCGCTTTCTTGAGAGAGGCAGGGGTTACGATGCAACACGTTAGCCGTTATCATGGTGTCGCCTTCTTCATTGTGTTGTGTTGTTTGTGTTGTGGTGGGGTTATTATTCCATCCTCCTGAAAGGATGTTAGAAATATGTCTCAATTGATGTCCAAGCGTGGTTGAATCGGCTGATTAAAAAACTATTATACATCTGTAACAAATTAATTCATCTAACTACCCTAACATAGGCGGACGCAGGGGGAGGGCGCTAACGGAGTGTAATATGCTTTAGGGTTTTAATACAATAAGTAGGTGAAGTAATTCAGTGGTCCTTACAATACTGTGGACAATACTGTTTTTTTCGATCAAACCTCATGGACTTAATTTCAATGCGACTTAAATGGACACGTTCATTCCTTGCGCGCAAGGCAAACAGTCGGGTATTTGCTGTTAAAGATTAGCCTTTGCACCGGCACTTGTCACCACGTGGCACTATAACCGTTCCGTATAGTGGCGCAAAAATAAGACTACCTTAGCACCGCGGCGTGCTAGTGACCTGACAACTTCATGCATGTAGGGAAACAATTCGTGGTTTAAGACAATACAAATAAATGTAACGTATAACCGGACTTCACGTGACTTATATCGGCTGTTTTTTTAACTATTTGTTGTTGTATTATTAGCTTTTTTCTAAATAAACACGCCCTTCTTAGAAGCAGGAAGCCAAATAGAAGCAGTGATTTAAAATCACAAATGCTGGGTGATTGTAAAATGCCCCTACATAAATAGAATGGTCATCTCTGCCACGTAGGAAGTTTTGAATATTGTTGGAATTTCAACATTATTTATGGTTACCGAGCACCTACCTAGAAATGGTTTCTCCATATATGAATTTTTAAGGAGCGCGTATTAAGAAATCCTTATGAACTAATCAATTTCACATATCTTGGCCAAATTTCAAGTCTGGGTCCCCGAGTCCCGACCGAAACTTTAAATTTAATTCTCAGACGTGAAATGGATTCGATCCCTCCCAACAGAGACGGGTTGAATCGACCCTTCTTTGTTAGGCCAGGGTGTAAAATACGTCTTAAAATTCTAGGAATAAATCCTCACTTTACCAAATAGGGTAGACTCTCAGTCTCTCTCAATCGTGTGAGAGTAAAGGTAGAGAGACGCAAAACAATTTGAACCTTATTGCGTGGAGGTCAACGCAGTTTTCACCCGGGGTACCGATATTTGAATGCATAAACAACGGAATGGCTTGGAAATTAGTTTTGGAACAGGAAAACTATGGAGGTGACAACCCACAATTACTTAAACTTTCTAATCATTGTCTAAAGCAAGTTGAGTGAGAGGCCACGCATGCACTTTTAGTCCGAAAATAGAATTATTTCAGCCAGGAATAAACCGAGTTCAGAAAATCGGTAGACCTTTAAAAATCATTAATGGAAGTTACGTGTGGCTTCAGATTTCGCATCCAATCCAGAAGCAGGAAAATCAGTCAAATGCTTCATAATCTTTGAAGCATTAACATGTTTTCAGTTTAGGATTCATGGACGTGCTTGTATACACAATTACGCCGGTTATAATTTGGCTGGTCTAATGATGAACATGCCATACACAAAGGATGTCAAGAGATAACTGGTACCTAATCCAACTGACCCTGTTCAATCACCAGACAAATGCCAACTCTCACATTTTTGCCAAATGTTCCACGGGCTGAGCTTCCGTCCGCCACTCACTGCAGAAAAATAGCGCTGGAAGATGCAAAAAGTCGCTTGGTTCAAAGAAAGAACTCAATATGGGGTAACCTACCGCCTTTATTGCACTAAAGTTGGCGCGATTTTCTGTCTTCACACCGAAGTTTCCAAAGGGGATTGAACATATCAAATAAACGCTCCACGCAGTACCACCTGGTGTTAGAAAACTCTTCTTTTCCAAAATAGGTACTAGATTAAGAACCCACGGTTGACGGGTTTTTCCACCCCTGGTCTAAGCCTTGACTATTATCAGATCGCAGAACTGAGACATCGATCATAAAAGTAAAATGTCAATTAACATTCTCGCCCACTCATGAAGCATATATCACCGGCTCACACGAGCAGCAGTGCTCAAAGTACTCCATAACCTTTTTAGCAAAACAATAAGGTTATCTTGAGATTTGCGGAGCGGTAACATTACGCCGGTTGGCACGGTCGCGTATGCCGGCCTTTTGGTGGGTGCGTCCGGCAGGCTTCTGCCCATGGTTGTCGCCATAAGAGGAGCGCCATGAAATCGGCTGGTCCTAAACTATTTTACATTAAACGCATGCTTTAGATGTTTGCTTAGTTGATTTGTTTCCTTTGAACGTGCATGAATGAATACATGGGTTTATCAAAATTATCGCGAGAGCGTCGCCAAGACTTAAGCCCACTGCGGTTTTTGCACCAGGATTAACGCCATTTCTGTTATGTCTTAAAACCTGGCCTTATCCAAAAATGTCCACCATGTCCTTGCAGCAGCAATGCTGAATCGCCATTATGTCATCAAGTATGCGAGGCGCTTTGAGAGAGGGGATTTGGGAATTTAGTAAACATACCGTCAAGGTAGGTATTTTATTGCGAATAATGAGCCGAGCACGGATTGCTATGCACATCCTGATTTTAGTTCTTTCATATCTGATAATGCTAATAATAATGTTGGAGATAAGGTTAGGGATGGTTTTGATGATGTTGGGAGCGTTGGTAATGACCTATTGTCAAGTATTACCCCCTGGTTCCGTCGTGGCAAGTATAAGTTAATCAATTTCAAGAGTTGCCCTAAATCTCCAATACTATGTTTACTATTGGCGAGGAGACCATAGTGCCATAGAGATGACCAGATTTCTTATATGTCGTTATAATTAGTGATGAGTTCAGATTCATTACTCAGGTCAAATATGTGATTTTACCTGACGTGAGGTCAGGTCAAGGACTAATTAGGTCAAAATACATATCGTTAGAACTGCAAGTAAAGAAAAATCTAGTTCGGTTAAAATAAACGCCTTCTCACTATACATTACTAAGTTATTAAGTTAAACTATTTTCCCATGTATTTCCAATAGATAGGCATTGGCTCTTATCTGACCTTAGGCCATCTATATAAAAAATACCGGGACACATATTAAAGAATTCGGTGTGCCCATTATGTGATACACTGTAAAAAAAATAGTACCTGTGGGTGCTAGATAGTGCTTTTCCAAGAGGCTATATTGGCAAATACTGCGGTTACCAGTACTTTGACAAGAATGCATTCTCGCTTTTCGTGTTGCATTGGCATCCACGTGCTATTATACTGTTGTTGGCTAGCACCGAATGGAGACTGTGCCTTGTCCCCGCTGATAGCATCCACACGATACTCCAAGAACTATTCTTTGGGTACTTGTAAAATGGCGCGAGTAAAATGGCGCGAGACCGAAGGACCCAGGCGGTGCTTGAGTCTAAAATAGTTCTGACTCTGGCATCCGTTTACTTAACTGAATGCTATGAGGGTGCTATCGCAGGCTCAAATAAGCATGAAAATCGAAACGGGCGCTTAAGTTAGCTCCTAGTGTGTTTCATTTACGTTTGAAGAAGTTAGATAGCCGCCCAATCATTTCGGTGCCATTTTTGTTCGTGAGCTCAGGGTGAGCGGTAAAAACTATATTTGGTTAGTGCTCGAAGCCTCCAGCGGTGGGAACCAGCACCTCCTGCATCTATACTTCTGCAACTGAAGCCCTGTAGGTAAGTCTAAATATACTTCAACCCGTTCCCTACCTGGGGCCATCGATGCCCCTTATGTTTTTTGTGAGATATTAGAAAAATGGAAACACGGAGCGCCACCATACTTGGCACATATCTTCCTTGATCAATTTCACATCTTGCCTGAAATATTCTACTGTGGGTCATATTAGGTCCAGGTCATCAGGTCAGGTGAAGTGACCTATCTCAAAACATGTTTGGGATTATGATAAAGGTAAAGGAACACACTGACAAGTTGGATATTAAATATATATTCAAAAGCAAGCACATGGACGCGTTTCGTAGCTTCTTCAGCGTGTGTTTGAAGGGTAGAATTATCCGTTGACGCATGAAGGTTTCTGTGAACTCACGTGGGCTAAACGTGGATAATATTTGCCAATATTTTTGATATTGCGAAATCTCCTCTCTTGGAATTTAGATTTTCTTTTTGTTCAATTAGGGCCGACTCCAAAAACTTTCTTCTGTTTTTTGGTAGACCTCTGTGGAGAATTTCTGCATTTTTCCAGTTTGGTAAGTGGTCAAATTGTTAGGAGTGTATTACAAATGAACTCGTGGTTTTATGATTTCTAAGGTCTGATTTGTGTTCGTAAATTCGTTTTTGCAGGCCGCGATACGTCTCCCCGTAGTAGAATCTTGTGCAGTTTTGACATGGAATTTTGTAGACGATGCTGTTCTCATTGCTGTTTTTCGAATCTTGCTTTTAATATCCAACTTGTCAGTGTGTTCCTTTACCTTTATCGTTCTGTCAAATGGATCTTCAACAATGTTTGGGATTGTATATACAGGAGAGAGAGTTTGTTTGGGATTGCATGAACCGGCTCATTCAACCGATATGAAACTCATACGCCATAATGGCCCTACCAAGAGCTCTAAAATGTATTCCGATTTTTTCGATACAATTACCTAGGGTCATGTGCCTATAGGCAGGTCATGGCCTCTCCTTTGTCATAGGTGCATGGGAAAAACTAAAAGGATATATTTCTGTAGGTACATTCGCGGTCCCTCAAGATATACATGTACTCTGTTTGGGTACATGTAGCTCAGAAAAAAATTATTCTTGTAATCATAGTAGATATGTTAGACCAGTTTAACCTGTGGCCTCTGAGAAGTCATTTGGGGTTGTTTAATTAAAAGGGAGGCTATCCCAATTTTTTTCTTGTGGTTTATTTATCTTTGAGAAATTCTGATTCCGAAACTAACACCTATTTATTCTTGCCAATTTTCATTTTTTGGGGAAACCACACCACTATTTCTTATCGGTAGCAGTCCATCTCTTCCATCTCTATTTGATAGGTTCAATTTAGTGGCCTTTTTTGGGTTGAAATATTAACAAATAATGAGGTGTTGTATCCAGGTATGCTATCATACATTACATAGATTCAAATTTGTTTTATAAGTTACAGCCTTGCAGGAAAAAAATAACTTATTGGCAAAGATAGGCATTAAACTAATTTTTGGAGACATTTTTAAGATCATATACAGGTATTAGTATATCGTTATCGGTATATCATCCGGGTTTCGGGCTCTGATTGGTAGATATTTTTCTTTAAAATCTGATTTTGTAGATTTAAGACAATTCATGATGACACTTCTGATTTTGCAACAATACTTTGAAAGTATTCTTGTTGGGTACTGGAGGACAAAAAATTTCGAATATGAGTCCTCTTTAAAGAAACAGGGGCTTGCGGAAACGGTGACGTCATTTTGTCGAAACTGCCGGTTCTCGATAAAGTCGTCTAGAAATGTTGCCTTTGAGGTCGATTTTCAGGCGTTTCTGGGCCGAATTCGCAAGGACGAGAATATAACTACTGAAATAACTGCTGTCACCTTTCGATCTATCTAATAAGGAATGACCACGCGCGCACCCAGTATTTTGTTCGGGAGGGGCCAGGCCACGGAAATAAAGACTGGCCCGGGTGCCAAGGGGGGGGCGGCAGGCCGTTGCGTTGGAATAGGGTCATTGGCGGATCCCGGAGCAGCTTTTGGAGGGGGCCAAATCAACGCTTGGGGAGGGGAGCAAATGGAGTACAAATCGTAACATTAAAGTGTTTTTAAGGAAAAACGGCAAAAATTCGGCCCTTTTGGGGGAGGCCAAAACATAAGCGTAGGAACGTCCAGAATATGGGGGAGCCAGCCAAACTTCAATCTGAAGCTGACAAGAAAAAGCCCATGTCAGGACCAAAAACTCATCGGATTTGGACTCATTGTTGCCTTCTGCACCGGCTGATTATAGTATAGAAATGTCCGACTTCCTCCCACTTTGGCTGAGATAAGGAATTTTGGGGCCCGATGATGCCTATTGGGGGGCATGATCCCCCTGTTCCTATGCCTATGGGCCAAAATATACTATTTCGGTCTTTGTGGGGAGCACAGCCCATTTGCCCTCCCCCGTCCTGGATCCGCTATTCAGGGGGAAAATTGGGCCCAATTTGCTTCAGGAGGGGCACTTTTTCCCCAAAATGGTGTTTCTTGACACTATATTGACATTCTTAGGGGGCGGGGAGCCTTAATTTTTCTTGGGGTGCCTAGTGTATAATGCTCTTTTTTGGGAGGGAGGGGGCAGCACTTTTTCACAAGGATGAACGATTATTGCATCTTGGGGTGGGTCAGAGGGTGATTTTCCTATCAGCGTAGTAGCATAGGGCCCGCTGTAAAAAAACTGGTGTACCATGTAAAAAAGACGCTCTGTAAGATGTGTAAAAATAAATAAAATCAAAGGTGTCATATCGATTACAAATAAAAGTTGTATGATTCTATGTAAGATATAACATATATTTTGAACAATAAACATCTACCAAAAATACACAAAGGAAGGTTTTACACCTGTACTTTCATGAACACCTTGCAGAATGCGAACATTTAAAACCATTTTGAGGTCATAGCATGATTTAGAAGGACATCCAACAATATTTTGCAAATATTGACGTCATCATATATCCTAAAATATGTGAGCTATAGCCCTAATTTCTCAGATTCGTGTTCCAAGCCCTCGTTAACTCCGTATGGAAAGTAACATAAAAATCACAGATGGTGCCGTGTAAAAATTTGCACTTGGTGGTGAGTTGGCATACAATGACCCAAACTAAAAACCATGCGGAAATGTTATCTCGGGGGCTTTGAGTGAAATGAATTATTTCAAGGGTTTCTCGACACGCTCTACAAAATTTCTATTTCAGTTCAAAGCTCCATTATGAAGGTGGGACACCCCCTTTAATTTATTGACCTGGCCTGGTTACCAGACCTGATATCAGTGGCAGATCAAGGGCAAGCTGTCCGAAGTACGGAGGTGCTTCTCGCCGCCGTTTTGTCGCGCTGCCGAAAAAAACTCGAGGGGGGTGTTGTGTTCAAACACTCCCGCTCCTCACCACGGGGGCAAGGGTTAACCCTTCGTACCTACACGTAACTTGGTAACTAATGCTAGTTGGTATTTTTCAGAAAGCGTGTGGAAGCAGTTTCTGAAACAAATGGGAAACGCGGAGGAGGGGGTGTTCCAACGTCAGGAGGCTGAGGGATACCCAATCGTCCTGGGTGAAAATGTACTCGTCGATGGCGTTCGACTCTTCAAGGGTCTCCATTCCAACGAAGAAAAAGTGGCCGCACTCGTTCTCACACACAGCCTGCTCAACCGAAGGTTCAAGCGTAACCTGGCATATCTCTTATTTTTCATTCAGTGGTATGTACTTGGAGTGGATGACGGCGCTAAGGCGCCGCAGAGGTGTTTGCGCTTTGTGCGGCAGCTGTAGCTCATCGATGGCGTGGCCTGGGTTTGGCCATAGTGGCCCTTCAGGCACTGGCGGCCTTCGGTCGATGGCCTATGTTTTCAACGGTTACGGTCCAGCAGTTCAATTTAAACGGATCAGCAGTGTGACGTGTTTAAGTCGGTTTCGAATAAAGACTTGCCATGGTTACTAGGTTTTTACGCTCCTGACTTATCTAAAGAGTTACAATACGGGACGGCACAATGTAATTGAAAAATGAGGTATCTGAAAGATCTTCAGGACTTCACGGGCACGAAAGGTGGACGGGAAAGCCGGTACTTGACTAAACTGAGACACCTCTCCACCTCTTCAGAAATGTTATTGACTTTCTTGCAGCAAACGGGAACACTTAACTACAGCTTAATACTACCAGGTAGATCGATTGAAGATGTTTCAGGTCTGTCCATATATTTATCTACGATATG